>JAUJYT010000228.1:0-23699 GCA_033996565.1 Nanhermannia nana
TATCTCAATCTCTCAGAGTTTAGATATTCATAAAATTTTTCATTTTTGAATATAAGACTCATTAGTTTACAAATAATTAAAAAATTTTCAATAGTATTAATGCATTGAATGGACCCCTTTTGCTAAGATAGGTCTTCAAAGAACTGCTTCAATTGTAATATTTTTAGAAAAAAATTTTTTTTCATTATTTAAGATTTTCCTTAAATTATTTATAATAAAAATGAAATTTGTTTTGACTGACTTTTTGTTGTTATTCTTCTGAAATCTTAAAATATTCTTAAAACTAATGATAACTCTCTCAATGCTCTCAATCATTCACAACTTTACAACTGAAGGAAGAACAAAAATATCATTATTTTCAGAACTACTGACCGCGAATGGGGTGTAATGACTAAGAATGCGATCCCTTACAAGTCTTTTGTAATGGAATATATGGGAGAAGTCATTACTTTTTGCAAACACTCAATAGAGGTAAGAGTTCCTTCATGTCGACGAAGAGTTTTGCGGAGAATGTCTTTTTGTTAACGGAAAACAATTCGGGAATATTTGCCGTTTTGTAAACCATAGCTGTGAACTAAATATGAATATTTATATGGCTTTCAGTAATAGTGAACAATTCATTCCCAAAATAGCATTCATCGCAAATACAGTATTAAACCTTACTAAGAGTTGTTTATAGAGTTACGAACCCTTATATCGGCTGTGGGTTCGTAAAACGCTGTGGGCGGTAGAGTGGCACAACTTTTCCCGAGTGTCGGAAAACCCGCTACAGATTCAAACATTTTCATCCATTTTACAGCTGTTTACATAAATGTTAAAGTTCTAGATTAATAAGTTATTGAAACCATAATAACTAATAATCAGCTAATAATAAGTCCTTTCTCTAGACTAAGACCTAAACCCATACTTAACTAACACTCACCCACTCACCCACTCACCCACTGACCCCACTAACTAAAGCCTGTGCAGCTATTAAATTATGAAAAGTTTAAATTAATCAATAGATTAATATAATAATCAATTATAAACTCTAATAGTTTATAGTTTAATGATTTAAAATTTAGCTCTTTTTAGATAAATATTCGGATGTAATTTAAAAATAGAAAATAAAATTTACAAATATTCTGACACAAATATTTTTGAATAAAACTTTTCACTCTTCGCTTTTTATATGTCTGACGTCTTAAGCATTTGATTTGAACACTCAACAGAATTATGTTTATGTTACAGTCATTTTAAATTTAGTTTATATTATATTTAGTTTAATAAAACTTGTAATTAAATAAATAGATAATATTTGATTGAATGGATGTGATTAACGCAACAATCAGTCAACTCTCAAACGATAAGACATATCTGTCATTCATTCTTTGCTAACAGTCTGTCGAAGACAAGCCGAACAATCGTTTGAAGTTTTGTTGAGTGTATTCTTTACAACTATTATTGAATTACAATTTACGCAACTTTTTCAACAATTTCTTCGCCACTTCTAATGATTTTTTAATTTTTACAAAAGTTTTTGATAAGAACTGAATGAGATCTCCATCTGTTGTCAGTCTATTTAGTTATAAACAGAATTACAATTGAATTGCCTTTCAGTCAATATTATAAATAAATAGCTTTTCAGTTATAAAACATATTAAATAACATATTTATAAAAGTATTAAAAGAATGGATTCTTTCGGTTCAATTCGAGACACTTTAACCTTTATATTAAGTAATTACCGTTTTGATGAAATGTCTTCTTCTTCCTCCTCTACTCCTTCATCTCCATCATCAATAAGTAGTCCGAAAGAGTTATCACATAAGCTGTTGACACAAATAGATGGTAAAGAGAAATGCATTGAAAGGCTTTATTTGTTTTACTATTTGAGTGAAATCGTTGAACACATGACTGAACACAACGAAAGCCAACAATTCATTAATACGTTATTTCCTTCGCCTCTAAACCAAAGACACGCGAATCTTATGTCGCAATTGATTTCATTGGCATTAAGTCTAAGAAATGAAGAGCTCTTGAACTGCACGGCAAAGTATGTGATGGATTGCGATCGTATTTCACTGCCCAGTGATATAACACTTCCAATAAGTTTAGCTCAAGATTCGCCTCAATTTTGCGCCGCTTTTATCAGTAAAGGATATTTTGTGGGCAGTGGTGTCCAGAAATCACTGTTAACTCAATGGCTCAATACCCTCATCACTCTTATCGATGACAACCTTTTAGTTCTGAACCCATCCATACGTTTCTCATTCTTGGACGGAGTGATTGATTCTGACCTTCATTTGGCGATACTGTCAGTCATACAGCAACGCAAGTGTCAGCCGCTGTCCAATCAGTTTCTCATCGATTTGGCGACTGTTATATCTCAGAAATCAAATAACGATCAATTAGTGGACAGATTCGCACAAATCATAATAATAGCCTATTCTAGTAATATGTGTTCGCAATCAAATCAAGTCAAAAATATTTTATTGTCTAAATTTCCGAACAATATTTTAATTAATGCCATTTGTAGTAAATAACAAATCAATATATCAATCAATATATAAATCAATATATCAATTAATTTCAACATTTGGTTCAATAAGTAGTTAAACAAACAAACAATGATTACGTGCTGTAAACTCATGAATTATAATCTCCATAAATACCGGGCTTTTAAATAACTTTATTTATTTTACAATAAATTATAACTGATTTCTCGATTGTAATTCATTTAAATAAATGATTTCATGCGGTGCTAACTGTTCAAAGTTTGGCTTTGACTGCCAGCGAAGATAGAGTGCTGACCAAAATTGAGTTTGACTTATGTGATGATTTAGTTTCAAAATATTTGATTCACTTTTCATATAGAATGGGTTCTGAATTAACAACATTTGATTAATAGATAATCCATTTGTTATTGGGGGAGAAGTTAGCTGTAAATTCATTACTAAACTGGCATTGGAAGACTTTCTAGTGTTATGAATAAAGGGGAACTGTGTGTACTGGCAATCGAAGAGCCAAATCAGATAATATGATGAAAATTCAAAGGCATTCATATTTTGTAAAATTAATTGTCGAATACAGTCGAGAAAAAGAGTGAACAGAATATGATTTGGATTATGCGGACCGCTCTTGCGATAGGCATAACCGGATATATGAACCCATTCTTTACTTAAAAGAGATTCGAAGCCAACAAATGTTCGTCTTTTGGGGTCAATAATCAATTGAACTAAAGAGGAGACCACACAATTCCAATTTTTATCCTCTTCTTCGACAATTCCAACTGAAGCCTCATTTAATAATATGTGAACTATTTGTGCCACAACTTTAAGGGTAGAGTTCACACAATTAATCCATTTTCCGATTTTAGACAAACAGCTATTCGTGTCATCACTGATCTCATTGACATAACAAACTTCTCTCAATCGATCGTAAGTCTGTTCCAGAACCAAAAACGGCGGTAAAATGGCTTCGACATTGATTTGTCTCAAAGGGCTGACTGTGTTCCTCATTAAAGCGTTTAAATCGTCGTAATTATCAAATGCAGAACTCCTTATCAACATATTTCCATTGAGTTGGTTAAGAAAGGTTACGACCGGTACTCTTTGTCCTTTGGTTTGTGTTGAAATGGCGCCGATCAGTATGGCATCGCTTAAAGACTTGGGAACAACAAACGAAGGCGGCATTGAATCACATAATTGAAAGTTTTCATTAGTTTGGGTTATTCTTAATTTATAGCAATGCCACCAATGGCTCTCATACTGATCCCAATTAGCTCTCAATAAATAACTGTAATTATCTTTCAATGATTTGGTGAGTTTTGAATACTTTCCGTTAATAATACCGTTAACTGTCAAACCACGCAATTTATCGACAATTCTTTGCGATTGTTCGCTATTTTTCATTTGAAATTCAATACAACGAAAGTTCGCGCAAAAAATTGTCAGTAAAATGAAGTTTCCATCAAATGATTCTTTGATGTCTGCGATGTTTAGCAAATCGGTGTCAATATATGAAGAGTTATTATCATTGAATGGTATGAAGTCTTCAAGTAAATCATTGGTTGTATTAGACCTGCCAATCATGCCATTCATTTGATTAGTAGTATAACAACAAAATGTAAGTTTAGTTGTATTTAAACTCAATTGTCCGCAAATCCCAGTCCTATGTCTTGTATGCGAATAGAAATAGTTGACGCCATCGATGGTCTCATTCAATATTGAATTAATAGAACTTATGGAAGCAGTGCTTCGGCTCATAAGTCTATCTTTTCGGTCAAAAATGACCGAAAACTTCTTTCGATCGCGATTCAGATCATCGGTTACTTCGCTTTCCTCTAAAGTGGTCCACAACTGAAACATCAATTTATATTCAATTAATTAATAAATACGTAAACAAAAGTACAGTAAAAGTGATGTTCACCTCATCGTTGTTCGGATGCGACTCTCCGTTGACAGGACTCGAGATCTTTAGATCAATATATGATTTAAAAGTCTTTTTGCCATTAAAGCTATGAAGAGAAGAACTCCTCGACCGCGGCATCGCTCACAAGTTCAACACTTCTGTACTTTATTTATAATAATTTAAAATTGCAATTAAACTCATATTTGCGTCAAAACTAATGAGTCAATCATTTGATGATTAAATCGATATAATCATGAAATGAATGAATTACATAAACATTGAATAAGATTATGATCAAAAACAAAATAGTTATCTATTAATAGCCAATAATCAAAATATTTGTTATTATCGTTCTTATGAACACCAATATGTAGAGAAACGCCCACTCCTGGAGTCAAAGTATTTTATAGGACTTTTATAAATATTTACATTAATTTTTTACTACTATTTTAATTGTTTTATAGTTTTATTTTGAACTTAAAATTAAAATTTCAAACAAAAATGCAATAAATGTCGGTTACAATACGTGAAAATGATATATAAATGTATAATAAATGTCGTCTTAAATAACGATAAGTGAGATATAATGAGATGATTGAAGGTCGAGAAACACAGCGTTAAGCACATTAAGGGATAGATATGTAGTTCACGTAGTTCTCATTGCCTTAACAATGCTTTTCTTGTTAAGCACACAAAACATTTACAAACAATATTTTTAATTATTTCTTTTTCTACATTTTCATTAATTGTATAAAATTTCATTTCTGAGGTCTAATCAGATTCTTCGTCGTCGTCGTCCTCTTCTTCCTCATCTTCTTCTTCATCCTATGATTTGATTAGAATTTTAATAAAATGTTAAAAGAGTAATAAAAGTTGAGATAATATAAGATATAAACTAAATATAATACCGAAATATCGCAGTGTTCACAATACCAGGTGTAACCGCGCTGTTTGGGGTTCTTCTTGACCGGAGGGTTCAGACAACTCAAGTGATAATAATTGTAACAATTATCACATCTAATCACAAATTAAAAGACAATAAAACAAAGTGAAGGATAGCGTTATCAGAATTTAAACTCATAATTAATTAATTTATAAATCAATTTTTGTATAAATGAGAACTTACTGTACGCGCTGTTTATAATTCGCCATTTCGTTGCATTGAAAACATTGTTCTTCAGTTTTAATTTGTTTTTTGGGCGGTGGCGTTGATAATGATTTACTCCTCGATTCTGAGGCTTCACTATTTTCACTGATACTTTCGGTTTTTATTTTTTTACTCTTTCTCTTATGAGAACCCGAACCCAGTTTTCGTTTTCGTAATTTAGAAGCGGACGAAACACTGGAAGGCGGAGAATATCCGGCGTCGGGTTCGAACTTATTCGGTCCCTTCACGTGTTCGCGTAGTTTTCGCGGCGCATCCATTGCTGACTGATTACTGTTTTCGTTATCACTGTCTTGTGTTTCTTGTTGTTCAGTGCAATCAGAGCACTGCCAACCACCGAATCGAGTCTTTTTAGGCATTCGAGTCAATGGCGGATCGAGACAATAGAGATGATAATAGAGTTGACACGAATCACATAAAGCCAACTGATGCTGATCTTTGGTTTGATGACAAATTCCACACTCAATTATTTTGATGACTGAACTGTGCGATGATTTCAAATGAGTTGCTTTTGCTTCACTCGAAGCGATCTTTTCTTTTTTCACACTCTCTGGAACTTCAAGAAGTTTTGGTAAAGGAATGTCTTGTTCTGAGAAATGATTCAAAATATTGAAATACTCTCTGACTGTGTTTCGCAACAAATCGTTATCGCTTTTAATTTTGTCCAAATTGTGTAAACTCTATAATTATCAACAAAAAAATGCATTAAATATGAAAACCAAATGAAAAGTGAACTCAATGAATACCTGATCATATGTTGATCGCGTGGTTTTCTCCAAATCTTTCAACTGACTGTTTTGAACTATGAGTTCGTCGGATCGCTTTTGCATTGATGTCATTCGATTATTACGATCTTTATATAGATTTAAAGAAAATGGTTAACAATCAAAGTGAATATAATAGTATTGAAATGAGAAAAGTTGAAGACAGACCGATATAATAGCTGATGTACTCAATAGAGAAGGCGGGCGGGACGTGCCATTTCCTCCGAACATCTCCCACTTCATGTGAAGGAATGTGCGTTTGCGGACTCAGTCCAAGCAATTCTGCTTTTCTTATCAGCCTTTTTATAGCTGAAGGACTGGTAGTCAAAAGACGCGGCATTTTTTGAGTCGGAACTGAATAATAATTACAAGAATTAATTTAAACAAACAGATAATGAAATTTTATATTTTACCCCAAGTTTTTCCTTCTAAATCGATTCGGTTTGCCTTCCATTTTGTTCTTTGTTTTGATAGTTTTAATTGAATTCTTTGATTAGTATTAGTGTTGACATTAACTGACTTAAACTTTGACTGCAATGCGAGCCAATTACGTCTTTTGCTCTTAACAGTTGCTCTGTCGGCATGAAGTTTGCAATAGGCGAAGAAGGGATCGACCTCATCAGCAGAGTGAGACTCAGACAGCAGTCCTTCGCGTTGAGCACATGTCACGTGGAAATATGATTTACACATTCCTGCGTCACAACAAATACAAACACCGGTACGACTAAGTCTCTCGTCTTCACACAGACTGCAAGCCTTTTAATAAATAAAAAGATAAGAATTGAATAAAATATATTTAAATCAAATGTTTGTTCAATACTTTGACACCCCATCGAGAGTAAGGCATTTCAAAAAGTGTAAGTCCAGTAAGTTTAGTGACGTCACCGAAAGCTACTCCTGGTATGTAAAGCGCGCAAACCATATGAACCCAACTGTACACAAAGTGTATCATAAATTAGAAAATCTAAAAAAAAGTTAAGCAAACAAATGATTTATGAGACATACCGCCCAACGTCTGTCACTTTGAAAATCCCACCGGAGTTCGGACACAATTCACAGTACTTTAATGTAAAAGATATTTAGAAATTATAGAAAGTATATCAAAAATTACAAACTTTGAGAGTTAATAATTGACTAAATATTAGTAAAATTTATACAAAAATCAATTAATAACTAAATAAGTGAAGACTCACTGGATTCTTGACATTTGCCTTACACGGGTCACAAAACCAGGGCTCAGTCGAAGCGGAAGATGTGTTGGAGTGAACCGATTCATTATCATCTGAGACAATACCATAACACCCCTCGTGTACTGATATTCCACAAGAATCGCATTCAACGATCTCATCATCACTGCGAGAGATGTCACCCAAACAGACACTACAGACTAATATTCTTGTGCTGCAAGTCGCGCGCGGAGGAGTCCTATGGCCAGAAGTGGTCATCAAATCAAACGATGGTTTCATAGAATGCGGAGAAGACTTCTTGGATTTGCTTTTGTTTAGCAATTTATGTAAACTTAGCTTTGAGTCACTCATGTCTTCATTGTCTTCGTCCCCATTGTCGTCGTCTTCCTGCCCATCAGTAGACTCGTCGTCATCGACATCTTCGTCATCGTCCGCCATATGTGTTGGCATATAATCGCTGTCATCGTCGCTGTCGTCCAAATCAGCCGCAAATGTCAGTAAACTCTCCACAGGTTTTACTTTCCGTTTCTTCGGATCTCTTTCAACTGTTTTGTCAATTATTAAAGCAATTCATCAAAAATTATTAGTAATTTATTACTAATTATTGTTAATTATGAATAAAATGAAATATTAATAACATTTAAAACACTTAACACTTACTCATTGTTTTGTAAAGAAATCCTAAATCAGAGTCATTTCTATCAGTGTTTGGCATTATTTTGATTAATAGTAATAATAATTCAATAATAAAACTAAATCTCAACACTTCTTAAGATAAGATATTTATTGATAGAAAGGTTTCAAAGAAATTATATTAATTTAAAACTAATTTTAATTAAAATGAACTCAATATTAAATATATATTAAAAGTGTTAATAATGAAAAGTCTTATACTTTTATTTAATACAAAACTGTTTTAATCGCAAACAATTGCATGCAATCAATAATTTTCCCACAAATTACGTCATAGAAAAGCAAATGTTTTATTATTAATTGTTTTAAAATTGAATTCTAAATAAATGTATTTGTGTTGAAGTGATTGACACGAAGAATATATTAATTTATTGATTCACTGAATCTATTGATTAGACTTGAAGTGAACTGAAGTGAAATCAGTATTGAATAGACTTAAGTAATAATATTGATAAGAATAGAACTGATAGCATATAATGGACATAAATGAGAGGCAGAAACAGCTGAAAATGGCAGCCAATCAGACACTGACCGAAACGGGCGAAAGAGACCGTTTGGTGCAACTGTTGAGAACACGTCTGTTGGAGTGCGGGTGGAGGGACACAGTCCGACAGACCTGCAAACATGTGGTGAAAGAGGTCGGAGTCGATAACATCACTTTGGATACGCTTATAAACGAAGTGACGCCTAAAGCTCGACAATCTGTTCCCGATTCAGTCAAACGAGAATTACTCCAAAGAATTAAGACTTCGCTCTCAAACCAGACTTCAGTGAATCGCAGCTCAACTTAAACTCATTTAATATACAATTAATATTCAATAATTGAATTCTCAATATTTTTGCTTTTTATTTCATATGTAAATAAAATCAAAATTTATAAACAATTGTTTATTAAAAGCTTTTTTAAATGCTATTCAATATTAATATCACTATGTTTTGAACGGTTTTCAAAATACAATTCACTCTCTTTTGTATTAATAAAATAATATTCACAAAAACAAAATATAATTCAAATGTGTCCAGTCCTGAGTCCGAGTGTGTCGTGAAGTCTTTGCAATCGATGGACAAATTCTTGTAAAGTAGAATTAGTCTGCGATTCATTAGTGGCTCCCAAAGAGTTGGTGCTCACAGTCTTTGCAACAGTGGGTTTGCTTTTATGATGACCGCGATATTTCCATTTGTGAACCAAATATTTCATTCTAGAGATGGCTATTATAGAAAAGACAACGCTTCGGAATCTATTGCGACCGCTTTGGAAAGCAGGCGATTCGTCATCCACTTCAAGTAGAAATTAATTTAAAATTATTTAAAGACACTTAGAATTGTTATAATTGTTATGATCGCGTACCTGTGACGTTCATATTTGCCAACAGAGCTAAAGTTGCCCTCTCTGTCAGTTGAAATCCCCCCAAAACATGAAGCAAATACTTTTTTTGATATATTAATGCATTCTTATGACTGATAACTCTTTTAAGTTTCCATAAAAACTGATTCGTCACTCCGTAAAGCTTTTCGTCGTCTTCGGCTTTTTTATTTTCATTTTTAATGCGATCTAATTCTGATTTCAAACTATTATTTTGTTTGATTAGTTCTTCGGCTATTTTGTTATCTTGTTTGGCGCGCTCTAACTCTTGCTTCAAACTATTGTTGTGTTTGAGTAGTTCTTCTACTATTTTATTGTCATTCTTAGCGGTTTCTAATTCTAATTTCAAACTATTATTTTGTTTGAGTAATTCTTCGACCAGTTTATTATCATTTTTAGCGCGAATTAATTCTAATTTTAAGTTATCATTTAGTTTGAGTAGTTCTTCGACTCTTTTCTCATCATCCTTAGCGCGCTGTAATTCCAATTTCAAACTATTGTTGTGTTTGAGTAGTTCTTCAATCTTTTTATTATCATTTTGAGCGCGTTCTAAGTCTAGTTTTAAACTAATGTTATGTTTGAGTAGTTCTTCAACTTTTTTGTTATCATTTTTAGTGCGATCTAACTCTAGTTTTAAACTATTGTTTTGTTTCAGGAGTTCTTCAACTTTTTTGCTATCATTCTTAGTGCGCTCTAATTCTAATTTTAAACTATTGTTGTGTTTGAGTAGTTCTTCAACTATTTGATTATCATTCTTAGTGCGCTCTAACTCTAGTTTCAAACTATTGTTGTGTTTGATTAACTCTTCGATCATTATTTTATCATTTTTATTGTGCTCTAACTCTTGTTTCAAACTATTGTTGTGTTTGAGTAACTCTTCGATCGTTATTTTATCACTTTTATTGCGCTCTAATTCTTGTTTCAAACTATTGTTTTGTTTGAGTAGATCTTCAGCTTTTTTACTATCATTCTGAGAGCGCTGTAATTCCAATTTCAAACTATTGTTGTGTTTGAGAAGTTCTTCGACAATTTGATTGTCATTCTTCGAGTGCTCCAATTCCTGTTTTAAACAATTGTTTTGTTTGAGTAACTCTTCTACCATTTTATTATCATTTTTAACCCGATCTAATTCTGATTTCAAACCATTATTTTGTTTGAGTAGTTTATCGATACAATCGTTCAAAGCGTTCAATTTCTCGCTGAGTTGTCGGACATCACTATACGAGCACTCAATGGATGTGTCCTCTGATTCACTGTCACAGTCAGGAGAGCCCAGAGTGTTCTGAAGCTGATGAGTCTTTGATGTAATTCTTTCTAAAATAGTTGTGGTCAACACATCCTGTTGTGATTCTTCATATATCCTGATTTGCAGTTCTAAGGCTTCATTCAAGTCATTCACTTTACTCCTCAAATGTCTCTCTAATTGACTGTTTTTATCGCTTTCTTTTTCCATTTGTGTGATAACTGCTCTCAATTCAGAAATTTCATGATTAGCACACTTAAGCTGAGAATTAATATCATTTAACTGCTTGTCTTTAAAACATTTTTCTTCAGTTAAACAAGTGATTTGAGTTTCCATTTCTTCTAAACGAGCTTTTAGTTTAGCCTCAGTTTTATCTTTTTCTTTGAGCCTTTCAGTTAAAGCCAATAATTCTTTATTAAACTCATCCCTTTCTAATTCTCTTTCGTGAGTTTGTTCGTCAATAAATTTTCGATAACTTAATAGATTCTTTTCGTTTGCCTCAATTTGTTGGACTAAATCTTCACATTCTCTTCTTTTCTCATCGAGAATGTCGTCTCTTTCACTCCTAAGATGTTCACTTTCGAGCGCTAATGCATGGATTCGCTGCAATAATTTAAACCTTTCCTGTTGTAATTGTCTGACATCACTATTGAGAGCGTCGTTATCATTAACCAATTCTATTAAATTATATAAGTTTTACAATAAAGCAAATGAAAAGATAAGGCTACGAATTATTATGGAAATAACCCGCAGAGACTTATGTAAATTAAAGGTGCAACTAGTTTGGGTTCAAAATGGGTTGGGTTGGTTTGGGCCGAGATTTCAAAATTTCAAATGGTTTGGGTTGGCTTTGGGTAGATATTGAAACTTTGCAGGTGGTTTGACTTTTGCCAACCCAAACCCTAACCCTAGTATTTCTACCAGAATTTCTGTTTTCTAGATTCGTATTTCTGTCAGAATTTAAAGAACAAGTATACCCTGAAATTATAATTTGAATAAATTAAACTGAAAACTAATATATTTCGAATACATGTTTAAAGCCTCACTCCTGTCAAATTCATTAAATTAAGATAAATTATTTAATTTGTAATTTTCGAATATAAAATTTATCGAAATTGATTATACAATAGTCTTCTGGGTTGGGTCGGGTTGGGTTGACTGAAAATGTTCCAGTTTGGGTTGGTCTGGTTTGGGTAAAGAAGAGCAATTTTCGGGTTGGTTTGGGTCGCTGCAAGTATGAACTAGTTGCACCTTTAATGTAAATGCGATAACAAACAAACCTGTGTTTGTGAAAAGTGCGATTTGTGCAGTGCTATTATTAGAAACTAATTGCAATAGATATGAAATGCATTATTAGACAATTAAATACCATCACCAAAAGGTTTAATTTGAAGAGAAAGATAGAAAACAACAAAAGTATTATTAATCCGACTATTAACTAAAATCTTACTCTGTTGTAGTTGTGGTAATCCCTGAGCGAAAGAGCATTTCTCTTTCTCTAATCGTTTATTATCATTAATCCATTTGTCTCGTTCTGCTTCGTATTCATCGATTTTCATTCTCATTGTTTGCATTTGTAGTTTTGCTTCGTTATAATCAATTACTTTTTCAGATAAACTCGATTTCTCTTTTTCAAGTGTCTTAACTCTATCTTCGATTTGCAACAACTGAGCCGTCAGTTTGTCACGTCTCGAACATTCCTCGTTTAATTCAGAAACAAGTTCTTCATTTCTCTTGAGAACAGAATTAAAATCGTGTTCTTGATGTGCGGCTACGATTTCACTCAAAAGTTTAAGAATACGATCAACAGCTGCTCGAAGTCTTCTACTGGCGCCCAATACCACATCGTCCTCAACTTCGACCTCACTTTGACCAGAAATGAATGTTGAGGGAGGGGTGAGATATAGCAAGTTTGAGGAGGGCGTCAAATCGGGCCCGTCTTCGCATAAATCATTGGTTTCTGACAGTCGCTCCATATTGTCCTCACCTAATGATTGAAAACCTTGTAAAATGTCGTCTTTGTTCGTCACATTAGTTTCAATGCCCATATCTTCGAGTTGTTTCTGAATATCATGTTCTGTATCGAGAAATGTTTTCACTAAATCTGATAACACATGAAGAAGTCGAGAATTGGTTTGAGCTGCATATCTATAGGTATGAAAAATGCATTATTTTCGGACATAATAAAAGTCTACAGTAATCCATTAAAAGCCCACAAAAGTTTCGATGTTACCATGAGATACATTCAATTGTTTAAAGCATACAATACAAGACATGCAAAATAGGGGTTTCAATGCAATCAAAATGGTATAAATGTCAGTACAAAATGCAAAATAAATAAGAACTCAATTTATAAAAAGGAGAGCGTTTCCAATTCAAAATCAGATGCAATTTAATGATTGGGCTAAAATAAGACTTACAAATGCCAACACGATTCTATGTCGGCATCATGTGATGGTGCAGAACATGGGTGATGACTTTGAGACCAATTATTACGACTGTGCCAACAAAATTATTTATAAAAAAAAACAAAACAAAAATTTCAAATGAATTAAAAAAAACTGTGAAAATTATAGAAACTAATCCGTCACCAAATTATATTCAATAATGTTTTAAATTAATCAATCACTTGATCAAATAATTAAATTATACCCAAAATAAAAATATATTAATTATTATTGAGTTTATTGAACCGGAACTAAGAGAACATACTTTTGGACATGAGAATGAATGGGAGAACGAGAGCTCGAATGCCGATCACTCTCTGACTGATTTGGAAGAAATGGCGAATACGGCTGTAATGGAGAAGAAGATTCACTAATTCGTGTTTTATAAGTGTGAACATCTTCGTAATGAAAGTCGGCTTCCCTTTCATCACTTTTACTCGGTCTTTGTTTGCGTTCTAATTCCGAGATTTGTGTTTTTAAACTTTCGATTTCATAATCGAGTTGATTATTCTCTTCAAGATATGTTTGTCGATCGCGTCTCATCTGTGCCTCCAATTGGTTCACTTGTTCCAAAAGCGCTAATTCAGTCTTTTTTTCGCGTTCAGTCAACTCATTCAAAAGAGTTTGTTTTGCTTTTTCGAGTTCTTCACGACAATTACGGTGTAAAATATCATTATCTGTTTGAACTGCGTTTTCACAAATACTTTCAGTTAGAAATGTTTGTTCACTTTTATCAACCATAACAGCACTTAATGTGTTGACACCGATTCCGATGACATCATGTGATACATCGAATTCGCTTTGTCTTCGGGCATATTCTATAGAACTGTCTTCATTCCATTCTGTCTGACACTCAAAATCTATAAGAATCGGCTGCTCTTCAATTGGTTTATTGAGAAGCGAAGACGAAACAAGTCTTAACTGATTTTTCAATTCTTCAATTTGTAAGGCCATAGACTCTGCAGTTTGCATGACATCATCACGACTTTGTAGAGTCACTTGAAGTCTTTCACTCAATTGTTTGATGAGTGCATCGCGTTGTTTGAGAGCCTCATTCAGTTGCATTGCATTGCTTTCACTCGATATACTTTCATCATTGATATCGTGCCCGTTATTGCAAATAATTTCATCGTTTATAGAATTACCGTTCATGAAGTGATTCGGATTAATGTTTTCATTAATTATTAATTCATTCATTTCAGAAATCGGTGAACCAGTCCTTCGTTTGCGTTTCTTTTTATCGGTGGAATTATTTTTCTTTTTTAGAAATTCGGCAAACTTTGCAAGAAATATAATGTAAATATAGATTAGCTTTTGGTAAAAGTGTGCAAATAACTCATGTTTAAAAGGGAAATAACACTATCATAAAAACTGTGTCAACTTTAGAACTTGTTTCAAAGCCATCAATGAAAACATTTTATAATTATATTTACCTTTTCATTGAGTTACACAAAAAAGAATGTTGTTATTAGAAACAGAAGTTATTTACTTTTAATAAAGATATTTATGAAATAACTTCTGAACCGAAAGGATATTATCCTTTATTAATATAGTGAACGCTTAGTGAATTTATTAATTTAGTTATACTTTTGAAACGAATGCGACCAATGGCTCAAAATATAACTAATTATAAAATAATATCAAACGAAACAGAGATTGTAAATGATAATGAGATTTCCAAATATTATCCCTATTTAGTGAGTCAAATGATTGTGTCTATGATTTGTTTAATCGCAACAATAACTTTGTTGGTCTTTCTAGAGAAAGAGAAAACGTTCGCAACCCTTCGCTAATAATAATTTCCTTATATATTTCTCTACTAATAACATATTGTGGCCTTTCTTTCAATTTGGTATTAAGAGAACATTTATCATCGCTGTGTTGTCAGACACTATCAATTTTAATTTATTGGTCTTTTTGCGCCACTTTCTTATGGAATAATGTATTGGCTTATGGTCTAAAATAAAATCAATGATTAACACTAAAAAATCATATTTGAAATACTCTTTATTTGCTTGGGTCACATCTTTTACAATTACTTTTATTACTGTAGTTATGGATAAATTAAAGCTGACATTAGACCAAAATTGGGAGAAATAATAAGCGTTTCTCGAGGGATAAAAAGTTGCTTTATTAATGACAGAATTGGTTACTATGCATGTTTGTGAGCTCTGGTCTGCTTCAGTTTATTATTAATTTAGGATTTTATATATTATTAACTGCCATTAGTTTATGCAAAGTTAGTAATGAAATGGATATTTGCCAACAGAAGACTAATAAACATCGGTATGAATAACAATTTATTCGATAAATAAAAAGTTCAGACAATAGCTAAATGGGTTGACCTCTACTCGCAGGTCAAAGTTTTATGGATAGAATAGAATATATGAGCGATCATTAAAAATAATGGATTGGCTCTCAAAGGTTTCACTCTGGGGTCAGTCCTTATTGTAATTATGAAAGTACAGGTTTGAAGCAATGTCTCTAAAAAATGAATGATGCGCTCAATTAAAATATGAATAGCACTTAAGGTCACCATTAAGTTAATATGCATTATATTTTTGCCAAATGTTTCCAACTTTTAATAGTTATATTGAGAACAATATTAAGTTAACACTAAAATAATTTTCATAAATCGTTACGATCAACACAATAGCATTCATATAACATATTTTTATTACATTTAATGACTTTACATGAGAATTGTGGTTATCTCTGAGGGCAGTTATCCTTTGAAAATGTGGTAAAACATTTTATATAATATAGTTCAAGGCTTTTAAGTAAATCTAAAGTTAAGAAAAATAGATCAATGGCTTCAGAATTTGAAATTGCGATTGTTTTACTCGTTTTAATGTAAAGTTGTCTCACTTTATAAATCATTAAAACAAATTGTGAGACAAACTATTCAATAAAAAAACTAATCACTAGGAATTAAAAGATTTTATTATCTATTAAATTGACACATATATTATCAAATTCTTATCTTAATTTGAATTTTCTCTTTAACCTCACATTCACTATAAATGATAAGATTTGAAAAAATTTCTTTACACTCTTCACACTTGAGTATAACCTGTAAATAGCATTCAATTTTGATCGATTCACATGATAACTGACCAAAATATAATTGATTTATTCTAGTTTTAGCATAATATAGCATTATTGTAAGTTTCTATAACATTATTGTAAGTTTCACTGCATTACAACTAAATCTCTATTTAATGCAATGTAAATAAATATAATTTGCTTTAATTTATTTAAGTGTATCTCTAATTACATGTCATTGAATCTAAAAGTTTGGTATTAAACGATTACAATTTTGGAAAGCTTTTGAAAAATACCAGTTATATTAGTCCTGTTTGAGTCTAAAGCAATAGATCAAAACACATGCTATTGATCTCAAAAGTGAATGATTTGAAAATAAGAAATTTGAATGAATCACCAGTTTTGCAAAACAGTGAGAAAATAACACAAAACAGGCTTAAAAATATGTCAATAAATTTAGTTAATTATATAACATTATTAACAAATACTCTTTTTTATTTCTAACTCCTTACTAAATCTAAGATAACTTTAAGGAACAGTTCCTGTACTGTGCAGTACATACCGGTTGTCAAAACTTTTTCATTATTGTTGAGCACATGACACGATTGGACTTATTGTTATTGCAATAATGAAAATATGTGAACAAAAATGCCATTTTCTTCATTCAATACTAGTGTCAGTGATGAACCATCACTACTATAAGCAGTAAAATATATATTTGTTCGTCTATTTCTTCAACAAATTAAAAATTAAATAACTCTGGGCTTAAGTCAAATATGAGACTCAAAAAACAAAGGCCCGGAAGTGTTCTAATCCTTGGTTTGCGAGGAATCTTAAAAATAAATAGTTTGAACAGAGAATGCTCTCAGAGTAACTGTTTCTAAAAGATTATTCAAAGCAGTCATAAGACTAAAAGAAAAACAACTAAAAAGCAGTGACTGTCCCATATATATGGAGACTCTCTCCGATCGCGACTCAAATTTCACAAATTAGAGACATTAGCGGTTGAAAGGCTTCACAAGAGCTGATTCATTATAGAAAACATATGAATACAAACTTTTAGGTTAGGACCCGAAACACAATTACGATGTGAAAGAAATCTATTATTCAAATTCATACCAAAAGAAATAACATTCGAAGTCTTCTAAGAAGTTGTTTGAATTTTTCTTCCGATGTCTAATAATAAGTATGCTTTGGGTTAAAGTTCTTTTAATATCTTTTTTTGGTTTACTTGTAATTCAAAATTACAAAATCCATAGTTTGTCTGTATGAGCACTAAAAACATCTTTTGATTCGATTAGTTTAGAACTTAAGGAAAAATATTCTCCTAAAAGGAGTATAATTAGTATCCAATTTGGATTCAGGATATCCTGACATTCTATACCATATTTAAAGTGATGTTAACGGTCATTCAGTTTGATAAATGTCTGACGCAAGTAAACTAATGGTATATTAAATACTGATTAAATATATCCTCAATCATGATCTGCTTTTATAAGCTTTTTTGAATTTTATTTATAAAAAAATTACTTAATTATATAATTTAAAAATTAATTTATGGACTTTAAAAACTTAATAGAGTTGTCGCGACATTTAATATATTATGATTAGAGCCTTTATTTTTCAGATAAAAAACTCTAAATTTAGAATATAATGAGCAGAACTCAGACCAATTTCAATCTTAATTAAAATATTTTGAGTTCAAACAATATTTTAGTCACGAATAATACAAAATAATTATTAAAACTGAGTCTAAATTTGTATTCGAAAAAGTGAGAAAAGTTGGTCACTAATTGTCGTTAATTCAAAATTGTTCAGAGAATCAAAAAGAGGGTATTTCAACATTAAATTCCATTTACAAAAATCGGATAAAATTCTTATGAATTTCAAGAATTAATTAATTAAAAGTATGGAAATTGATATTTGAAACACAAACAGAATCATCAAATTATTCCTCTACTTATTTAATGATAGACTCATTGCTTGGTTTATGAATAGTTACAGAAACTGAATAAAGTCGGGTTCTTAACAAAGTTATGTCTTTGCCTATGAGTTGTATACCATCATTGTTAGCAAATGACTTAACTTTTGATATTTTATTTAAATTTAGTTAAATGATGTACAGAAATAGAGGTTTCTCTTAATAATAAGAAAACAGAAAAGAAAGGGTTCATCAGATACTTCGGTCGTGTTTTTAAACCCTTAAAACTGAACTTAAAAATGAATGCCTGGATTCAAAGACTTGTTCATAAGATGATTAACAAACTATTTAATGAATAACTTAATCAATTTGAGACAAAGTTGTTGAACCGGAAAATATATTCAAACATAATAAACGCTTAACTTCTTTTATTTCTTTTATTTCTTTTCTTTAAAATTTTGTTTCAAACTATTTGTTAATTATTATAATAAAAGGTTGAGTCTGTATCTAAGCTATTATTATGGTTTGGATTCATTTGGATCTTTCAATTAATTCCTTTGATACGAAAAGACCTTTGAAAAGACGAATTGTACGCTATTTGAGGACTACTGGACTGCTTATACGGTGTTTTTCTATTTCTAATATTTGGTATAAACAAAATAGGGTTTCATAACTGTAAGCCTTATAACCTGTTCGTAAGGCATGAGATGACAACACGAAGTTCTGGCTCTTCAGTGTCCACCACTTCAAGCGCTACTACAACAACACGTTTCTACTGATAAACTATTGTCACATCTCTTCAATAAATGCACCGAAAACTTAACACAACTCAGAAACCAGTCATTTGAATGCGGAAGCGATACCACCAAAAATTGAACCAATAATAAACATAATTATTACACTATTATTATATTATTATGCGCTTAAAAACTCATTAATAGCTTCTATTGTTAAATATTCGCACAAAACATAACGCAATACATGTGGAACTCAATCGTTATTCAGAATAACATTAATATGAATTTATTTTGTTTTATGTCTAAACATAAATAAGTTTTTATTAAGAGTTTAATTATATAAACAAATTAATCCTTTATTCTCATACATCTGTCGTCTAATTCTCATCGAATAAAAAGTCAAACACAATGAAAACCATAAAAGTCCTAAACTTTATTCCCATTAGTAATTAGTTTAGTATTCATTGAAAACCTACACTTAAACGAAGTTAATTCGCCCTCTCGTGCACTCAATTGCCTAAAAGGTCGTGAAGATTATTGTATTTCACAATTAGATTCTACTTTTTATTGGATAATAAAGTTATTAATCTATTTTAGTTTTCACTGTCGAATACTGATTACGATCTCATTACAGTCTCATTGCAGTAACAGTAAGAGAAAGACATCGCATAAGACATAAGACATAAGACATAAGACATACTGTAGAGTAAGTCAAGTGTTAACCCATTGGCAACAAATTGCGAACGCATTTAATAATAAATACTTTTTATAAGTTATATAAACATTTACTAAACATTTCTATTTATTTACTTTTAGACGTTTTGATCTCTAAAATATGTCTTTATGTTCAGCTCTAATAACTCTTATTTATTTATTTATTTAAAAACATGTATTTTTCTCAATAATTTAGAGTTAATTGTAAAGAATTTAATGTATTATATGAATGAATACTAAGAATGAGTTCAATGCAAAGCATTTCAAATAACGGAACAATAAATATGAATAAACTGTAATTTATGGCACTTTTATATTAATATTATTCAAGTGTTAAACAAATGAAACCTTAAATTTGAAAGTCATTAATACTAGGGAACGCTTTATTTGAATAATAATTAATATTAATATTGGACACGACATGAATGTAAATGTTTATAAACCAAAAATATAAACAAACTCAAAAAAGACTCACTTTTTGTTTTCCTGCCTCTAATTTCTTATGTCTCTCTTCTCTTTCTTCATCCATAACATCCATAATTCACTCACTTTTTACACATTTAATTAATAGATTTTATATTAATTTATACTTTTATTTACATTAAACTATTATATAAAGTAAAAAAATGTTTTAATGCTTTTGAGGATTTGGATAATATTTACGAACTGCTAGTCATTAATTGAAAACATTTATAATTTTAATATTTATTATTATCGTATTTTCTCTCAGTTTACAAGTTATGGAGATTTATATCATAGTCTGCTCTATAGGATAGACATTACAGTCACGTGAGCTCATAGTCAGCCAATAGTAGTCTCATTCAATAGGTCTGACAGACTCTGACCTGATCTTCATGTATAGCGAAAACACTTTAATTGTTTCGTAACTTACAGTAAAACTTAATTAAATTAAATTAATTGTTTTATTGTTATGATTGTTATTAAGTTTGAAACTAATTATAAATAGAATTGAATTAACGTTTTGCTGAACTAAATGTTTTTATCATATCTTTTATTAAAGTTTAGCTGTATTTTAATTAATTAAATACGAAATTAAAGTTATGTTTATTTACATAAAAAACATTTAATTGTGAATTAAGTGACAAAATGTTTATCTCCAAGACTTGTATTTTTAATAGATTTGTAAGTATTTTAACATTAAGTCTGAAACAGTTTTCCTCAAAACTTATTTTTTCGCAATAAAGTGAAAACAAGTTCTAAACAAATATATATCAAAATTTTATTCAAGAAATTAAAATAATATTCAATAGAATTGTTTATAAATTTAGTTAATTTGTGGTCTAAATAGACGTCAATTGAGTTCTTCACTAAGAGAGGAATGGATAGCATTGGCGTCAAAGCAAATGAAAGGCAAAAATACAGACCAATTGATTTGGAAAACCAATGAAGGCATTGAAGTGAAACCCATTTACTTATCCACTGATTTGAGTGATGGCATCAAAGATGAGATCCCAGGGAAGTATCCGTTCACTCGCGGCCCATACGCGACAATGTATGCGCAGAAGCCGTGGACTATCAGACAATACGGAGGTTTCAGTACTGTTGAGGAGAGCAATAAGTTCTATAAAGAAAACATAGCCGCCGGTCAACAGGGGTTGTCGGTTGCCTTCGATTTGGCCACTCATAGGGGGTATGATAGCGATGACATTCGTGTTCAGGGAGACGTAGGGATGGCCGGAGTGGCCATCGATTCAGTAGAAGATATGAAAGCATTGTTCAGTGGCATAGATCTGAGCAAAATATCAGTTTCTATGACTATGAACGGAGCTGTCATTCCAATTATGGCTATGTTTATAGTGGCCGCTGAAGAGTCAGGTGTCCCACAGAAACTACTGTCGGGTACGATGCAGAACGATATTCTCAAAGAGTTTATGGTTAGGAACACATATATATACCCTCCCGACCCATCCATCAGAATAATTGGAGACATTATTTCTTATGTCTCCAAAAATATGCCAAAATTCAACTCAATTTCGATATCTGGTTATCACATGCAAGAGGCAGGCGCTACAGCTGTGCTCGAGCTTGCATTCACCTTAGCTGATGGTCTCGAGTATTGTCGAACAGGCATTAAGGCCGGACTCACTATCGACCAGTTTGCGCCCAGACTTTCGTTTTTCTGGGGAATAGGAATGAACTTCTATATGGAAATCGCGAAAATGAGAGCCGCCAGAAGACTATGGTCTCATCTCATTACCGAACACTTCAGTCCTAAAGACATGAAGTCTTGTATGTTGAGAACTCACTGTCAAACTTCTGGTTGGTCTCAAACAGAACAGGATCCCTATAATAATATCATCAGAACAACAGTGGAAGCGATGGCCGCTGTCTTCGGTGGCACACAATCTCTTCACACGAATGCCTTTGACGAAGCACTAGCCCTTCCGTCACGCTTTAGCGCCAGAATAGCCCGAAACACTCAAATAATACTTCAAGAAGAAACAGGAATACCAAAAGTGATTGACCCCTGGGGTGGCTCTTATATGATAGAAGGTTTGACTGATGAGGTCTACAAAGAAGCTAAAAAACTGATCGATGAAGTGGAGGCTTTGGGAGGAATGGCTAAAGCAGTGGCCGATGGAATGCCTAAAATGAAAATAGAGGAGTGCGCCGCACAAAAACAGGCTGCTATTGATAGTGGTAAAGAAGTTATTGTTGGTGTCAATAAATATAGACTTGAAAAGGAAGAACTGGTGGATGTATTGGTGGTCGACAATAAAGTAGTCCGAGAAACACAAATCAATAAAATAAATCAAATTAAAGCAAATCGTGATTCAAATACAGTTAATAAATGTTTAGAGGAATTAACAAAAGCCGCGCAAACCAATGGAAATGTATTGTCGAAAGCAATTGAATGCGCCAAATGTCGCGCAACTCTCGGAGAAATATCATTCGCTATGGAAAAAGCTTTTGGACGTTATGTGGCCGCCGATAGACTTGTGAGTGGAGCTTACTTTTCAGCGTATTCTCATTTGGATGAACTGAAAAAAGTTCAAGACAAAGTACGAGAGTTTGAAACGATTGAGGGCAGGCGTCCCAGAATTCTTATGGCAAAGATGGGTCAGGACGGACACGACAGAGGCGTTAAAGTGATCGCTACCGGCTTTGCAGACGTCGGCTTTGATGTAGATTTGGGTCCTTTGTTCCAAACACCTGAAGAAGTGGCACAACAGGCAGTAGACGCTGATGTTCACTGTGTAGGCGTTAGCAGTCAGGCTGCAGGACATCGAACACTTGTTCCATTGCTTTCAGAAGCCCTCAAAAAGATGGGCCGACCGTAAGACTTGAATTTGTTTCTATTCAATACAAATATTAATTTTCTTATTATAGGGATATAAAGATAGTGGTCGGCGGTGTTATCCCACCTCAGGATTATGATTATCTTTATAGTGTAGGCGCGGCCGCCATTTTTGGACCAGGTATTGGTTTGGTTTTAGTTTATAAAAATTTATTATTTATTAATTTTAAATAATTGTCACATTGAAAGGCACTCGAATACCATTGGCTGCGCTGCAAGTTCTTGAAGTAATACAAAACGATCAAAATTCGAAGCAAAAACAAATGAACTGAAATGGATTATCGAAATAACTCTGATCTCCATTAAAGGTGTTTAATCTTAATTATGTTAATTTGGTTTCAATTCATAAGATAACCACTGAATTTGCAAATTAGTGGTGAGTCAGACAAACACTCAGTTAAGGTTTTAATAAACTTTCCAAACCTTATCTATCGAAGCAATGGTAAGATTATTCTGAAATTACAATAATGTTATCACTAGACACTGCATTTTTTGTTAAAACATTTTGTTATTTTGTTAATAAAATTGCATTTTTTGTTTTCTTATACAAATGCTCTAATACCGTAATAGTACTAGTAATTAAAAGAAATATTTCAAATTTATAGCTTTTTAATTAACCCGTTGGACTTTGAAGTAAACATTTTTTTTTTTACTGTTGCAGAATTGAATTGATTTAAAAACTATAACAAATTCATGATTTTACACATAGTG
>JAUJYT010000229.1:0-23692 GCA_033996565.1 Nanhermannia nana
AAAATCACAAAATAAGTTATAATTTGAAGACTAATAATAACAAATTATTTATGTTTTATAACAACAAAAAGCATGGTCTTTATGAGTCTACTGATGTGTTTATACCAAAAAACATGCTTATTATGAGCGAATTAAAGTTCTTTTGAGGTCATTTTTGGTTTTATTTGAACTTTTTTGATATCAAAATATCAAAAAAGATAAGCAGTTTAATCAAAATTTTGTAAGTCTTATCTTCATTAATAGTAAGTTCAATTGCACACCTTTTATCCCATATCTGTACAGTGTAGAGAAAAACCTGTTATTCCTTATGCAAGAGTCAAAAGAAACTATTAGTGAATAATATTTAAATAACTTTGATCTTAAAAGTGATTGAAAAATATGAAAATATAAAAGTCTTAAGTAATTAAGAAATATGTTGGCAAAAGTGATAAAATAGTTTCAAATTTATTCACTGTGACTGTATTATTCATGTTAACATGAACTGACTTATTTGGATCGCATTCAACAGAACATTGTATATTAAAATAGTCATTACAAAGAAATTCTTACATCTTATTCATTTGTCGCTCACTAAAGGGCACATCAAATCTTTTCTTATTATCTGTGTATTTTTGAGGCTATATTTTTCAAATCACACCCAAATTATATTTGAAATATAGTTTTCAATGCATTCACGCAGAACTGTTAATATAAAAGTCATGCCAACCACTCATAAGTGTATTTATATAATAAGTGCATAAGTGAATCGACGTAAGCATATTTCAATGGTATTATAATTTTGAACTTTTGAAGTAAGTTTAATATATTATATATTATATAATTTTACATAACTTACGCAAACTTTATTTCAAAGCTTCAAAACATATAAAATAACTTATAAGCTGTGAAAAGCTAAATAACTCAATAACTTTAAGTATTAATATATCGACTTTTTTGTAAGTTAAAAAAACTTTGGGTTTTAGAGTTATCGTAACACTTATACTATTATTATTAAAAGTAACGGAGAATATACATAGAGTATATACTTAACCGTAAGGCTTATTGCTTTAACTGACTGTACAAAAAAGTTTTTTATCTATTAAAGTTTGAAAATGAAAAGAACTTATTTTTTGATAAGTTCAATAACAAATGATAAAAATCAAAACAATACTATAATTTAAAATAAAGATAAATTTCTAATTTTATTTCATATTTATTGATAAACTCTGATTAATACTATTTCATTGAGTGACTGTACTGATAAAAAACATTCACTATTATTCTTATCGTTCAAATATTGTACAGTTAATTAAAAAAAACTTTTTATGTGCTATACATGAAAGTATATATTTTATATTCTCCGTTACTTTTAATATTAATAGTACGTGTTATTAATTTTTCAAAGGCAATAAATATATTATTTTTCGATAATGCTAAACATAGGAATCAGTGTTATCATAAAAAATAGTTAGGTTCTTATGTCTAGAATATTATATACACCATAATTAAGCTCTAAAATATCAGATTTATTATAATCTGTATCTATTATTATACAGATAACAATTTTTGAACCTTTTCATCTGTTAAGCGGTTGCGATCCTTAGTATGAAATCTTCCCTGGTGTGAATTGGTGCTCCTTTTTTTATACAAGTACGATAGATATCTTACCATTTCCCCGAACTTCATATCCCGAAAGACATTTTCCCAAAATTAGTTTTGCCCGAACGCCGTTTCATTGAATTTACTTTGTAGGCTATATTATTATAATGGCAATAACTTAAAAATTATAAGAAAGTAATTTATTTAAATATTTAATATTTTACTTTATCGTTAGATTTTCTAATATAAAGCTTATTTGCCCATAATATGATTCTGTTATAGTAAGCCTTTAAACATTATTTTATACATAAGAAATTGCTATTAAAATTAAATTCGGGGAAACTGCGGTCGCGGAAACAGTGTTCGCGGAAACGACATATAATCAAACGATATATTAAATGAAACAAAAAGTTTAATTGAAAAGTTACATTTTTAAAGGCAATAAATATTTCGAGAATTATAAAAAATATATTAATATTTAATAAATTTATTAATAATTTAATGACAAATAACACTACTTATAGGATATTCCCTGTGCTGTACATAAAATTTTCAGACTTATAAAACAGTTATAAAATATTAAATTTTGAAATCAATGTTACCTGAAATACCCCTACAAGTATTTTATTTTAATAGTCTGTTTATTTTATAAATAAATTAAAATCAATGGTTCTCTAATACTATAAAACTAATATTTTTGACATTTAGCACAATGTTACTTATGAACCTTTGTGACGCATCTTATGCTTTAAAATAACGTAATAGAGTGTGTCGTTTGAGCTTTACCTGTGTGTGGGATGTCTTTTAGGAATGATTACTAAAGGAGGTTAATGTGGACCTTTCATTATTACTTAATCTTTTATTACTATTTTATTAATATTATATCAATTGCATTAAATGAATTTCTATCAAAATAAAGGAGAATTTCTATCATTCTTTTAGAAGACCAATCATATCAAAAGTGTGTTTAACAATATCTAGTTTTAAAATACTTTTTATAATTCTTGTTTTGAATCATCTTTTTTACATTTATATAAGTTTCAAGAAATCAAGAAATAGATATCAAAAACAATGACTATTAATGATTTTTTATAATTTTCATTATTATAGAAAAGTTAAAACTTAACCATAAATTATATAAATTATTATTTTTATTACCTTTTCTGAACTTTTTATATGAAAAATCAATATTTATAAGGGTTTAGTCGTATTCCTGACACGGCATTGACTACCAGATTATTATTATTATAGAATTTGCAAAGTTTTTCAATTATGAAGTTTGTGGCAAAAAATATAAAAAACAAGATCTACTATCAAATCAATTTCCGTATTGAATTTTAAAGCTATTGTGCTTCGTCACTGTTGATATGATATATCACACTATTATTGAAAATTTTATTTTAGGCAATAAGTGTGCTGTACCTCGAATGGGAGTTGAGAGCATTGCCAAAAATGTTTTTTATGCCATTTACGTAAATGCTATCGACTTGTTTGCAACATTTTCTCAAATATAAGTTTATTTGCTTTACCCCAAAATACACAACTTTAGAGTGTATTTATTTAATTAATTTTTTTAAAATGTGAGTTCCAAGTTTTACAACTGTGCTGTGTCGATCTTAATTAAATCCATATCTCTATGTAATAAATATCTATAATAGAGATGCTGTGAAAGTTTGTTTCCTTTTATTACTTCAAGTATTGCTGTTTTGTTATGTCTTTTGGTTAAATGTTTTGTGATTTTATGTTTGTGTTGTTTGAAATCTTATAAGGGGTTAAAAAAAAGTATTGACAAGAACGACATTTTGACAATGATGGGCGTGGAGGCATTTGTTACACAACACACGTAATGCTAAAAGACTATAGCATTACATTTGGTTGTGGCAAAAATCGTTATTTCTATTTCAAACTAAAATTAGCAATTTTTTCGTTTTGCTTCAATTATTAATACAGATCAAAATCTATTGTTTATATTGGATCTCTTATTCTCATAAATTATTTATAGAAATAAAATTAAAATTATTGATTGCATCTATTTTGCAATTTAACACACTTTTAAGTCAGCAAAAATTGAGGTACAATAATGAAAAGCTATATAATTACTTAGAACTTATAGTTTAGCATAAAATGTATTAAAATAATTGGAAACGGTTTGAAATGGTCTGAAATTGAAGTCTGAACTTAATAAATAGTTACGCTTAAAACAACCAAAAGAAGAGTATCTTTTTAGGTAGACTTGAATTGAACGAAGGTTTCAGAGCGTATGTCTGCTCCCATCCTCTGCTCTCATTCTTTAGCTTGAATGAGACCGACTCCAACTTTGAAATACGTTTTGCCACTGCGGACTCTGACGATAACAGAGCACACATTCCTCAGCCAAAGCATTGCACACTTTGTGTTTCTATCAATTTAATGAATAACTGCTATTCTCAGTGAAAGATAGAGACGGATTCAGCAATTTCTTCATTTAATGAATTGTTATTTTTTGATGCTGTCATTCAATCGTCTGTCTTATTATTCAACAACTTTAAAATTGATTGCAATCATAAGAAAGTTTGATTTTAAGAAGTTTTGGTGCCTTTAAGTTACAGAAATGTTCAACATCTATGTCATTGTGTGTAATATTTTGAAGTATTGCTCATTTTAAGTATATGGGTAATGAGTTTTGCTGCTGTGCTGAATATGATAATAACACAGTACCATCACTTCAATGTTATTGTAAATATTTTTAACCTCATTTAAATTTCAGAAAACGTGATTAAGTCATTATATTATTTGACTGTCGTTTTGTATATTTCCTCAAATGAAACTATATTTTCTATAAACAGCAGAAAATGTTCAATTCTTTCAAAAATAACAGACATTATTAATTACTAGAGGAAAGAGTTTTCTTTTCTATGCATAAAATAAGAGACGGCGACATTTGGTTAGTTGTCGCTTAGTTTTAAATATTCAGCATTTGAGCGAAGACTCGAGTCTATTAGGATTTAAATATCTATTTTGGTGCGTTGTCCTCATAATACTGTACAGTATATAACACATAACTTATAACATTTAACTTCACAAAGAAAACATTTGGAGTCGTCTAACACTGTAGTTATAGTTATTATACACCACATGAAGTTTGTGCCAAACGCTGATACAGTATCATAACTCACCTTTCGATTAATTAATTATTAAGTTAAAGTGAAGGTCATTGGTATCAAATTATCAACAGAATCATAACAAAGCCTAATGTCAACAATAATAGAAGTATTCTGTTATTGTTCTGTGTTTTCATTAGTATTATTGTATTTTAAGCGACCTATAAATTAACACCAGGAATAAAGTCAATAGAAGTGTGGCATAAATATAAACCTTATTTATCAGCCTTATCAGCCTTGAGGAATCTCTTGCTCGCCAGTATTGAGCACAATATTCACCAAGAGTTGTATTTTTTCTACATCTGTGAGACTCAATCATTTTTCTCACTTCTCTATCGTTTTCTCTTTAGCTTTTTTCGTTTTTTATTTGTCTCCATATATTAAACCACAATATTTTTTTATACGCACAATATAGAGAATAGAGAGTATAGAGAATACAATTTCGACTCATGTGTCCCAATTGGGAAAATATTTCTACTCTTGTAAAAGTTATTATGCTTTTGTTCACGAAAGCGACTTGTGATTAGTTTTTATGTAACTGTTCAAAAGTATAGTATAAGTCAACTGTTCAAAAGTGTGTTTCAAGTTTTGTTTCCGAAAATTTTCCATATTTAACAAGAAGATGGCAAATGGAGGCGAAGAATCAGAAGGAGGAATGATTCCCAGAACTTTTAGTACATCAGCGCTTAGAATCAAACAGAGATATTCGTTTTGGGAAAGGTTGCATTCATCCCCAGGAAGAAGTGGCGCTTCTGTCGGCGGGTATGAACATAGCTTGACTACTTTGACAAAATAAGATATTTTAAAGCTAACGCTTTAAAGATAAGCTCAAAATACTGATTAAAGTCTCTTATTTGTTACTCTATCTAATGATATGATTATTAATTGGAGTGTTTATACGAATGCTCTATTATTCAACAATTATTTACTGTCGTTATAGTCTGCGACACAGCTTAGCAGTTGTAATACACATGCCTTTAATAATCTGGTTCTGTTCTCATTCTATCTCCTGAAGCATTATTTTCATATAAACTAACATTAGTGATAATTTATATGATATTTTTCATACGCCAATAGCGACTACTTTATAATTCCTTTCAAATATATATTTAATCAGCTTTTTGTGTAACAATGACTTCATTTTGCTTTCTTGGTTTGTTATGGATTTGGCAACTTTGGTAAAGCCTTTTTCAGATCAGAACAGATAATATTGGCTCATATGGTATATGGTATATGGTATATAGAGGGAAATGAAGAGAGTATACAGAACTGTATTTTCTGATCAATAAGTCTCATAGCAATGGCCTTACCGTATATCGAAAGCAATTTTATTGTGTTATCGCTAGTTTTGACTCAAAGCAAAAATTCTCTTATGCCTAATAGAAGTGGTAGTGCTTGTGCAGAAACACTTTGCAAAATAACAATATTATTATTCTCTCAACAATGTGATGCTCAAAATTTGATATAAAACTTACAAAATTTTATAGAAATGTTACTCAAATTATAAACTACTGTATAAGACAATTCAAATAAGAAGAACACAATTTTTTTTGCAAAGTTTACTTAAGTCTTAAACAAACAAATGAATTCTTTCTTAAATTAAAAGAAAAATACTCAACTCCTATAATTTGAGTGTAGTTTTTGCTATTTTGTCGTTGTCCTCAATATTCTTAAAACTTTATTACAATAAATGCGTTAAATTTAAAGCTAATTTCCATTTCATTATACATTTATTTATATCCTTTCCTCGAAGGATATGATTCTCAGCGCTTAATTAAAATATGAAATTTATAAATTTCTATTAAAGCAATAGTTAGTTTTCACTTTTCCTCGGAACAATTTTCTCGAAATACAAAAATAACTCATTTTTTAAACTAAATACAGTGTCTTATCCTGACTCCCGAGTGCCATATATTTAAGAGAAGAACATAATTGATTACTTTTAGTTCCTCTGAATAGAATAAAAGTTTGTTACGCATACTTTGTTAGTGAAAAATGATACTTTAGAATACTTATAAAAAATTGATATTTAGTTCACAGAATTAGATATACTGTATTCTAACTTAGCATTACTTTTGATTGGACTGTACAATGTTTTTCTCTTAAGAGAAAATTCCGTATAAAAGTTTAAATTCTGTGTCGATTTTTATAGATTTCTTCTAAAGTAAATCTTTAAATCCTATCCCTTTTTTGTATATTTTTCTGTTTTGCTTGACTTTATTGGAAATATTCAAAATCAATGATATTTTGAATCCAAAAAGACTTACGGATTTAATATATAAACCTCTCATTGATTCATACTTTTTGCGCGAGAATCAAAAATCAGTAAAATATGTGATTCGATGGAACTAAATGTCGTTTGAAAGGATACCATTAAAAAGATGATTCAATTTATTTACAACATTTTCAATGAGAAAATTTTAATTAAAAGTTTTCAATATTGTGAACTTGAACTTGAATGCAAAGCCATTTATTTGAAGTAAGATTCTCTTCACTAGAGTAAGATTTAGAATAATCCTTTCTGTTATGTTTGACACAAAATAATCCTTTTATATCAAAAAGCGTGAGCTTTTGTGAGCTTCGATGCATAAATAGGATCAGAATCTAAAATAATTTTAGTTAACAATAAGTATATTAAATAAGAAGTTATTTAAAAATTAGTAAACAATTATCGAAATTACTTTTGTAAACCAAATGATTATATTTTATTTAAATATTTCCTACATCAACAAAATAACTGCTTTTTACTTAAGTTAGACTTAACTAAAGTCCTTGAGTTGCAGCACAAATATGATTATTTAAATGGAAAACGTCTCAGAAGTTCTGTAAGAGCTTTGCAATTAGACGCTGACAAAGTACCGTTATTTAAAGTTATTACCTGTACTTTTTTAGAGTCACCTTAAAGTTTTAGATTATGACTTGTCACGTATTGTGCCACTACATTAGAGTAAAATTTACTTAATTTCATCCTTGAAATAATTCTATAGGTATAATTACTCAGTCGTTAGTCGCGACAATATTTTTTATTTTAAAGCATAAAACGCTTATTGATTCTAATTTTTTGATATAGACCTTAACTGCTGGTTAACTGTACTTCAAAGAATGCATTCACTCAAACTTTGTGATAAATTACATTCTCATACTTTTTGCTTTATATTTCAGTATTTCAGTCAGTATTAATCAGTATTTCATTTTGCTTTCTTATAAATATTTATGTGAGTACAGAAAAACTGCAATAACCTCTTAAAGGTTATACAATGATGAATCGATAGTATTTTTAAGGGTCTAAAAATTATTATGAAATCGAGTATTTTTTTGGAGCATTTTGTGTATAATATCGTTCTTCTGCTGTAATCTATTTCTATATGGTTTTAAGATTAAGACTCATTTTAAGACTCATAGAAACAATGATTTGCATTTAAAAGCAAGTTTAACCTTAACCTTAAATTTATAAAACATAATCAACTTTTGGAAATAGTTTAATGTTCTTAATTGGTTCACAATAAAAACAAAGTTTTATGAGGCGATTATGTATTATCTATTCTTTATAAATAATATATTTATAACTTGCAAACAGTGTTTTTTTTGTAGGAAATTAATTGCATTTCATTAATACCTTCCGTGCTTTCCATACAAAAATAGGCAGAGAACCAAAATTAATGATATAATTAATAGTTGGGATTAAAATATTTTTGCACAATATTCTTAAAAACGATTTTTATGTTTACTATGATTAAAGGCTTCAATTAATTACAGGATTATAATGATTATGATTATGATTATGATTGTCCAATAAATTACTTAATCTGATTATTGCTTTACTGCAGACATGGAGAAGACTTAATTGTGACACCATTTGCACAAATTCTTGCGAGTTTGAGAAATGTAAGGAATAATTACATTCACATCACAAACGTTCCCTGTCCTGTAAATAGGTAAGTGCTTTTGAATATTTTACTTTAAAATATATGGCCATAAGAAAATTCATTTATTATACAGCACTATACAGTACTATACAGTACTATACAGTACAGGTTGTGCTGGCAGTTCATGAGTTGAAAATATTGCATAAATTTTAATAAAAAGTTATATAATTAGAGTGAAACATAATATTAAGAAGTATTTTGAACCTATTTTTTAAATATTACAAACTTGAGTGAAGTATTAATAGTAAATAAATATAGCCTTCAATAGTTGACTGACTTATTAATAAATTCATGAATGATTCATACAAACAAATTAATGACACTGTAATTCAATACGATGACAGGCCTAAAGAGAATAGACGTCCGAGTTATACATCACTCCAACAACATCTGCAACAATCAAAGCAACAGCCATTAACTGATGATGCAGTCAATAAACTGGCAATGGATACCTTAGAAGAGTTAGACTGGTGTTTGGATCAGTTGGAAACAATACAATCGCACCGGTCTGTCGGAGATATGGCCACCAGTAAATTCAAAAGAATGCTCAATAAAGAACTCAGTCATTTCTCAGAGACCAAGTCTGGCAGCCAAATATCTGAATGGGTTTTCCGTACATTTTTGGGTACGTATTAACTTCAGTACAATTGTAGTTTATTTTATAATTATTTTCTCAATTATTTTCTCATTTCATTTGAATTCTATATTTGTGAGCAGACAAACAGGAAGATTTAGACCTTCCCTTTCTTCGGATAGAAGATGGTATGGCACAGCAGTCACAACCTGGTCATGTTGTGGCCACTGCCAAGAGTGTACTGCCTGGACCTGTGCTCAGTTCGACGAATAGGCCCGAAAGCATTGAAGGTCCGCAAAAAGCGGGTCAAACTATGTCACAAATATCAGGCATCAAAAAGCCCTTAAGCCATACCAACAGTCTCACTAAATTGCCAAAACATGGTGTCGAAACACCTCATGAAGAAGAACTCGGAAGAATGCTCGAAGAAATTGATAAATGGGGGTTAGATGTGTTTCAAGTGGCGGAATACTCTAATAAACATCCTTTAACTTCAGTCATGTACACTATATTCAGAGTAAGTTTTTATTTATTTGTTTTTCTTAAATATTCTTTTTATTGCACTCTTTCATCAAAAGTTATTAATGCTATAAATACTTTATACTTATACTTTATTTTAACCGATATAATGATATTTTTTCAAATATTATTAGTAAGAATTATTATCTCTAATTATTAGTAATCAATATCAAGAATTCAATACACTTTTCCATTAAAATGAAGCGCATTTGAGTCTTTTCAATAGATATTAATAGTTTAAGCTTTTATTTTTGATATTACGCCATAACTTTTGAGTACATAATATATTTTTGAGTTTGAATATGTTTTAATTCATTTGATTTAATTTTTCATGTCTTTAAAGCTCCATTTTATAAAATAAAAAATCGATTTTTTTGTAACCTAAAGAAAAGATTAAATCAAAAGACATAACATTTTGAAAATTTATTGAAGACCTTCTTCAGACTGGTATTTTAGATGAAATACTTAAAAATTTAATGTAATCCTTAAATATTTTCAAAAAATGATAAATTACTATTTGGGAACATTTAGTTATTGAAATAATTAATTTTGATTTATATAATTATGTATAGGCTCGTGATTTAATCAAATCGTTCAAAATCCCTTCCAAGAAATTCATCAATTTTATGATGACTCTCGAGGAGCACTACCTCAACGTTCCTTATCATAATAGTTTACATGCAGCTGATGTGGTACAGTCTGTTCATGTTCTTCTGTTATCACCTGCACTGGATGTAAGTTTGTTTATATAAGTTTACAATAAGTTACAAAAGGCTCTGATTCTGAGTTAATTTGTAACACTTATAATATTGATGAAACTTAAGCATAGACTTAATACTCGTTATAAACCAAATGTTCTGAACAATTTATTTGTCCGCAGTCTGTCTTTACTGATTTGGAAATACTGACAGCACTGTTCGCAGCAGCAATACATGATGTGGATCATCCCGGAGTTACGAATCAATATTTGATTAATTCAAGCTCTGAATTAGCGCTTATGTATAACGACGAGTCAGTGCTTGAGAATCATTCATTAGCCGTTGCCTTCAAAGTGCTTCAACAGGACGAATGTGACATTTTTGTTAATTTAAATAAGAAACAGCGCCAAACACTTAGAAAGATGGCTATTGATATGGTTTTAGCTACTGATATGTCTAAACATATGAGCTTATTAGCGGACTTAAAGACTATGGTCGAGACTAAGAAAGTCGCCGGAAGTGGGGTTTTACTGTTAGATAACTATACTGAACGAATTCAAGTGCTTCAAAATATGTTACATTGCGCTGATTTAAGTAATCCAACCAAAAGACTTGACATTTATAAAAAATGGTGCGAACTTGTTATGGAAGAGTTTTTTCAACAGGGAGACAAAGAAAGGTCTCTCGGATTAGACATCAGTCCAATGTGTGATAGAAATAATGCAACGATTGAAAAATCTCAGGTCAGCCTTAATTTAACATTTTTTTGATAATTTTCCATTTATCACAAAATAAATTTGTTTTCTTATGAATTTTTAAAAATTTGCCCCAATTTTAAAAGTTTTATTCATTTTTTCATTAGTACTCGAGAAGAACAATGATCATAAACTTTATAGTCTTATAGAATAAATAATCTTTTATTCTGTAAATACTTTCTATTGACAATTGCCTTATATTCTGTTCAAATCACGTCTAAGTTGAAGTTCCTTTTTATATAATTTAAGTTTTTTCAAATATTTTCACAACCTTTTTAAAATACAAAATTAAAGCTTTTATATTGTCTTTGTAGCGACTGTTCTGTGACATGCATTTCAATTGTGTCTTCAATTTTAGTGTTTCTTTATGTAACTCAGAAAGGAGTGGTGGGAGTTAAACATAAATATTTTATTTAATTAAAATTAACAAATAATTGAAAACATAAGTCAAAAATGAATAAACAGTACAGTACATGCTTACAGTATGCTTACGAGATAGGGTTTACTCCAGCCATTCAAACAGTTCCCTATCAGCCCAAGTAAATTGAAAATTGATTTTTTTTATTGAAGAATAGAATAGAAATGTGTTTTAAATAAGAGAGAGAATAGAAATCAAACAAACTGCTTATTTTTTGAAATAAAAAAATTTTTTTTTAAATATTTTCGTCAAAAGATTGTATTACAATCATTAATATTCCTTTCGGTTTAAGTCTTGTACTGTTACTGTATTTGTATTTCTTTTAAAAATATAGAATTTATAATAATTACCGAATTTTGCTCTTATTTGTAATCCAGAGTCTGTTTTTGTTACAGTAGATATTTAGATAAGAAATGCAGAAGGATTTAAAAATTTTAATATTTTGTTTACAAAAATAGCTTTCAAATAACTATAAAATAATGCATTATTTAAGTGAAATAATTTAATATAAAAAAATGTGATTCACTTTAATTTATTATTAGTCATATACAGTAGAATACAAATTGTTCTACCACTGAATGACGAGTACCAATAATTTTTCCATCAGTGCTCATATGATAGATGAAAATAATGTGTAAAATGTTATTATATGACAAAAATTTCCTTTCATTAATTTATTGAATATGTTGGCAATATTTTGAAAAATATAACCAATTTTGCTCTTTAAGTGAAATACGCTAATGAATAATACATGTAATAACAGGACCCTTAATAAATAGATAGAGCAGTCGGATCTTTAAAATATTTAGAGCCAATGCTAGGGTAATGGCGTTGAAGGCTTATTGCTCAGGTGGTGGTTCAATTAGGAAAATCATGGAAATCATCAGATTTCTGTTGTGGCAACTTTTTTACCCAAAAATATTTACTAATCTTAAAGTGATGCGTAGTATACACCTTACTTACATATCATTTAAAATCCCTATCATATAGTAATTGAATCCTGAGTCCGGATCTCTTCCAAGTACAAGTGAAAGTACAATATTATTTAAAATTTTGAGATAAAAATTTAAGTTCCAATTTAGCTTTGCTGACGATTTGAGAACTTCAACTCTCAAGTCGATCGATAAACTCAAGCAATTACATGAATACATTGCAAAAATGATTTTATGCATGCGCTCAACTTGAAATTCAGATTATCATAAGTTATATTCTGTGCCATAGTATAGACAATTAAAATATAGTTCGATTTTTACTATATTCTGCACAATAATATATTCTTGGATTCTATTAATATCTTAATAATTTAATACAACTATTTTAATGAAATTAAAACTCAAAACAATATTTATTCAGTCATTTGAATGATACAGTATTTAAATACATAAACTTGATTGTTCTCATGGGTTTTAACCTTTTCATTCTCTATTTATACAGACACTAAGATGTACTGAACCTTTATTAAAAATTTAGCGAAAAAAATTCAAAGCATTTTTTAAGTACTTTGAGCAAAATAATCATAATGTAAACGATTTTGAAAATAAAATGTTAAAAAAGCGAAAATTTAACTCATCCTTCAAAATTTGCTGACATATTTAGAAGAAAATGATATCTAAAGTTAGGTTTTTTTTTCTAGTAATAACCTATTAAATTATTGTTAAACTTGAAGTTTAGTTTAAGGCTCTTAGAAAAACAGTATCTTTTGACTTTGGATCTAAAAAAATTATTAAAAGCCTAACTATTGAAACAAATGCTAACCCTCTAAATTATTAAAAACATAACCAGCTATGGTGCTAAGAAAGTTATAGCCACTCCTCCCCCCCCCCCCCAAGATTCTCCAGGATTTAAGTGTATGCCTGTAGCAATTTTAAAACAATCCATATCCTGGGTTTTTCCTATGTCTAGCCCCTCAAAATCATATTACGGCACTGCAATGAACCATGAATATAAATGTTGTGTAAAATCACTATTTTACACATAAATTGTCATAAATTACAATCAAAATTGTACCGGTATCTATTATAATGTCTTTTAGAATAAGTATATTTGACTCTTAGTTAATATATAAGTTATAATTATTAAATTAATCAGTAAAACAGCCAAACTTAATGTTAAAATTTTAAATCAAAAGAGCCACATAATAGGATCAGAAGAGCCAGATGTGGCTCCCGGCCCCATGTCTGGTTCCCTCAACCAAAAAAAATTCTAACTTATTACGCCACTCAAAAACATTAAATCTCTATTACTATTCCCATTCCCTTCAACTAAAAATTGATGAGAATATAAAGCAAGATATAAAAGAATAAAACATTGGCTTATCTTTGTTTTAAGTTGTCATTCATTTAAATAAATGCAATCGATTTAATTTAAAAAGTCTTTTTTTGTTATGCACTTCAGAAAAGCTTCAGCTTTTTCTAAACATGCTTTTTATATCGTAATAAATTTTTTCACTATACTGACGTTCTTCCTGCAAAAGTCCAATGAATATCAAATGTCTCTACAAAACAAGTAATTCTTTTATATTGAATATTAAACCATTTTCTGTACAAACGGCAAATTACTGTATATTTTAGTTTCATATACTGTAAGCATAAAAATAGACAATTTTAAGCATTAAATTAGAATTTTTACAAAAAAAATCCATTTGAAAAAATAATTGTAAATTAACTTATTTTGTTTTTGACTTAAAAAATAGATTTTGTATATTCGTTAGTCATTTGATACTTACAAAAATATAAGATGTTTTTATTATATTTTATTCAATAGAGTTATGCAGAGCTATGCTTTTGTTTTTAAAACCTTATTTCGTACCTAAAAAGGCTATTTTAAAGTCAAGACTTTGTGAAGAAATTTTTATTGAAATACAAAACTTTATATTGTTTTATAAATGTCTGAAATAGAAGACACAGTCATTCTGACGAGTGAGTAAAACTCATTCTTCTATTGGTCTTCATTGAACTTCATTAGAAGCAGATTAGAAGTTAAGTGAATCAAAAATTAATTAAATGATTTTAAAACTGAATCTAAAATTTAAAAAAGTAAATAATTTAAATGATCTAATAGTTAATTTAGTTTATATAATATAAACTTTATATTAAATAATGTTTGAATTTTTCTCGAATATTTATTTAAACTTAGGAGTTAAACAATTAATTGAGCATAAAAGCATAATTTTGGGATTAAAAGCATTATTTTTTAAGCACAATTGTATGCCTTTCTCAACAAAAATTCTGCATAGCAACGGTACGCTTTATGTATGCCTTTCTCAACAAAAATTCTGCATAGCAACGGTACGCTTTATGTATGCCTTTCTCAACAAAAATCCTGCATAGCAACGGTACGCTTACTTCGAAATAAGCTTTTTTATATAATGCATATAAAAGTGCTTATGAAAGAGAAAAAGTTAAAATCGGTATATTTTGTTCAATTGTAAAATTGTTTAGAAGTATGTAGGATTGTAGGGGGGTTGCTATGTAGGATTTTTGTTGAGAAAGGCATACATAATTTGTCAAAATCCTTAAGCATAATTTCGACGCTATACTTAAGAGTTGTTGATTGAATTGAATTGCTTGTTGTAGTTGTTGTTGCTTGCTCATTTGTTGGATTATGAGTTCATTGCGTATCATAAAGAAAAGTTACAACATATTGAATGATTATCTTTTATTATTATTATTATTGTACGGGCACTTTACTAAACAGACGGCTATTTAACTCAAAATTTTTATGCTTGCTGTTCGAATGATAGGCCAGTGTTGTATTTATAGATTATCATCAATTTTGATAACACAGCTATTGTACAGTACATTTATATTAGTAAATGGATTGGTTTGGCATAAATGTATACATAAGAAAAATGTATTGAGAAGTTTTAATAAAGTATTCATGAAGTTTACAGATAAAGTTACAGAATATTAAAAAAATAATCTAAAGAACCTATAATTTGTTACTTAACGATATCTGAATACTTCAAGTGATATCTGATCAGTGATCATATTTCACAGGAAAAGACTTACAGGTTTACAGGTCATCGGTTAGGGAAAGCGTCAATTCATCAAAGAATAACACTGACATATGCACTACTGATTTATGTTACTTCAAATTATAATCAAATAACTGATGGCTTTACAAAAAATCCCTTCTATTCTATATATTCATTGAATCTCACATTCATGCCTATAAGATGATGTATTTTTTCGAAAGCCATGACTTCAACCAAAACTATCGATTGTTTTCTTATGTCTCAATTCCCGAAATTAATGATGATTAATATGGATAATAATGAAAGGAATTTTAATTATACAGTACATTTGTAGTATATTTCACCAAAGCCCTGAAGATTTTTTTCTTATATAATTAATTATTTTATTAGTATTCCTTATTTTGAAACCAGATTCAGTCAGATCGACTAAAATGTTAATTAGCTTAGAAAGTATGAGGTATCTCAAAAATTGTTAGAATTTTAGTTATTGTGAGCGTATCTTTTACCTCAAAAAATAGTCTTTAATACGACTCTTGTCCAAAATGATATAGACTTTTGAAACACTCTGAAATGTTTTGATTGAATTAACTTTGGAAAAATTCTTTGCTGTTATTCTAAAAATTCTATATTAAAAGATTAGTTCATTTTTGTAGTTTATTGCAATGATTTAATGAAAATTTTTGTATTTTTGTGAATTTATCATTAAGTTTATAATGAAACAGGTGAAAATTTGAACGGTGGTACACAACCACTAATTCCTTCATAAATGGGTGGTACCAAATTTGACAAAGGTTGAAAACCGATGCTCTAAGACTCTAGAGTCTAAGTAATGTACTGTATAGTGTGTTCTGTAAGTTTATGAACATTGTTGTACGAGAACAGTATTGAACACCAATAAGAGACAACTGTTAGTCTCTGTTTATTATTGGAGATAAAACACGCGCTCACAATAATGAATAACTTACTTATCCCTATACACACATACACACTCACGAAATTCTGTTTCTTATTTTAGTTTGTTACAGAACTTTTGCTGCTATTTGTAAAATAAGTTATGTTACAGTTTTGATTATACAATGTCATTGATTTTAAAATTTTTAAGCAAATTAGTTCAATTAAATTGCTGCTAATATTAATCTAATGCTAATAATAATTAATTCGAAAATTCAGTTTTAAAGTGAATTTAGTTTTTATAATTTAGTATTTAAATATAGGAATACAAAAAAGTAAAGGCTGCCTGTGTGGTCTGTGTGTGTTTGCAGTACACTAGTGATTAAAAGATGAATTTTTGTTTCACTTTAACGATATTTTCATAATAATTATTGACTTTCACTTTTTAATTTTCAACAATTTTTTCGGTTTTCACTTTTCCTTCGTTTTATTTTTTAATCTATTGTGCACAGCAACCAAGATTTTAATAAATATTAATAAATAATGCTTTCATTTTTTACTTTTTACATTAATAATTATGATTTCTTACTCAAACCCTAAGCTAAGCTCGTTTTCTTTTAATGAATGAAGCATTTACTTAATTTTATGATTAATGTTTATGAAAATCAATAAATTTTATTTCAAGAATTTGTTTGTTTTGCTTAATTATTAGACGCGAATTTCGAAAAAAATTCTAAAAATTTGACAGAAAATATGACAAACCTGAAAGTTTTTAATACTGTACTCAAAATTTGTGTATCATCTTAAGCACACCCAAGTTTTGTGCAATCCTCAGAATCTTAATTTCTTCTTCTAATTTATAGTCTATTGAAACTAATATTTTACTGATTTTAAAAATAAATTTGCTTTTCATAAAATTATTAATATATTTAAAAATTAATTTTTTCAAAAAGACTATATTTTTGTGATTTATTAGCATTTTCTCTATAATATAATTCTCTACATATAAATTAAAAATTAAAGTATCTGAAGTTAGTGATCATGTGTCCCTTCACAGATCATAAGCAAACTCATAATTTAAAAAAAATGGAGAATTAATTCTTATAATAAATATTTACTGAATTCCTTACTAAATATCACATTTTCTCTTTTATAGGTTGGATTTATAGACTATATAGGTATGTAATAATAATTATTCATTCAAGTAATCTAATAATCGATTGAATAACAATACAACTTATATCAATCCATGACTTTAATTATGAAAAATTTGACAAAAGCAGAATACTATAGTGATATTATATGATAAAAAGTAAAAATATGAGTACCTATTCATTCAAGATCTTAACAAATTAGGAAGTGTAGAGATGAACCCTTATAGTAATGGCATTTTTTAAAATATAGGAATAAAGTACTTTTGTAGAGAAGAAATAGTGTTATTTATGAACATAGAGATGTAATTGAACATAAAGTTGTAAAGATTTGAATTGAACTTTACAGATGATTCAAAATAAGACGCCTTCCTGTTATCAAAATTTCTTGTATTGAATACAATTTATAAAATCCCATATTAAGTAATTCCGAAAAATTAATAACCTAATTAACATTAAGAAACACTATAATTAAGAAACACTAAAACTTATTCTTTATGTTCGGATTTCTTTAGTAGTATTTGTGTTTCTCTATTATCGGCTCATTTTTTAGGTTCTCGACAATAAAATAAGTTTATTGGATAGAAATAAAAAAGCAGTCAAATTAGAGATAAACTTGAGGTTCGGCGGGTTGTGTTGAAGCTAAAAAAGTCGAGTTTTTTGGGTTGGGTCTAAGGATTAGAAATGTCGGGTGGGTTGAACTTGAGTGGTCAGCTGAAAAGCTTGATTCCGACAAAAGTGTGACAAAATCTGAGCCAGAAATGAACTCCAATTGATAAAAAAAAGTGTTATTTACTAACAAAACTGTTTTTTTAATAGTATTAATAAAAAATATATAGTGTTGCCAGATCTCATTCGACTCAAAGCTAGAGATTAAATAACAAAGGGAGAACACCAAGCTCTTTTTTGATCAAGCATATCAAATGATTTTTTTTATTATAAATTATACATTAAGACAGAATTTATGGTTCAAACTGACTTTATATTTTATGTTTCATTGTTTTTTGATAACAAAGTCAGCCAATTTTTGGCAGTTCATTGAAACGTTCAATTTTTTGCAGAAATGATACATAAAAAAGTATTTGTGTACCCAATTATAAAGTGTACCAAGCTAAACCAGATTTAAGCTATATTTTAAATGTGTACTTATTTTTATTTCTTCCGTTACTTATTGAATTAATTTTTCAAACAAAATATTTCAATAAATGTTTATTTTTAGAAAATTATAATAATATTTCTCATAAAGATTGAAAACTGGAGATCTGGCAACACTAGTCATATTGCCACTGGCATAGCCAGCTATGAAGCTAAGGGGGCTAGGGCCTATAACCCCCAGAGATTTTCGTGAATTTAAGTGTAGGTCCGTAGCAATTAAAAAATGAAACATACATTTGCCAACTTTATAATTTCGGTGTGGTTGGGTTGCAAGTTAGAAGAATATGTTAACCTCTAGTACAAATGAGCCCTTTTCTTATTGCCTTTATGTCATTCCGATTGTTGAGTTTATATCCTGGAAATGATAGCGATATAAGAAGATAAAGCGAATCATTAAAGTCTCTGAATTATTATGATTCATATTATCAAAACATATCCCTAAACCAAATAAATAGATTCTTTGAATTAAATTCAACTTAATTAGACCGTTAGCACAATAAACCAGACAGACTTTGATGTGAGAGTATTCATAACTAAATAAAATATCAGAATTACTTCTATATCTACTAATGGATACAAATTGAAGTATTTTCTGTAATCAAATTATTAACTAAATGCAGAAATATTTGTTTATTTGAATTTTAAATATTTGAACAGTGCATCCATTATGGGAGACGTGGGGAGATTTGGTTCATCCCGACGCTCAAGATATATTAGATACATTAGAAGACAACCGTGATTGGTATCATAGTATGATTCAACTGAGTCCTACCGGTCAAGATCTCAATTCACAGGGAGAAGATGGCGGACCTGTTCGCGATTTGGCAGCTGCTGCAGAAAAAATTAAATTCCAGATTACTTTAGAAGAGCCCGAAGATGAAGAAGAGGACGAGGGCTCGGGTGAAACCATGGAATACGAAGGATAAGCAAACTAGTGATGTGTTGGGTTTCCTTCTGATTTACAGACTTCGAAATGATTTGTCGTGAATTTTAAGAGATATTAAGAGATATTAAGAGATATTGTGTTTAAAGTGGACAAACACCAAATCAAGAACAGGCTGGCATTGAGTGCAATGAACTTAAATGTGGAAAATTGACAAATATTATCATATAATAGTAAATTTTATATAATATTTTAGCTGTTTCTTTGTTTCAATTATTGCCAATCATAAAGAGTGAATTTACTTTCACAACATTGTTATGCTTTCCAAATCATTATAAAGTGTAAGAGTTCGTTGAGTTTGAGAGATCACTGAAACACTAGTCATATATGGCTCATGATATTCATGATATTCTTGTCAGCTTATATTATAATAATATAAAGAATAGAGGTCGTGAAGCCATCAATAATAATACTGATATAATCGAGATTTTAGTGCTGTGCTTCCTAACGAACTTTTGATGCAATAAAGAATGAATGAATGGTACTATATATTGATTTTATCTGATGCACATTTTTATTATTATTGCTTTGCTGTTTGTTTTATGGGAGACAAATGCAAAAATTGGGAGCAATATATCCATCACTACTACCTAAACATTTATTCTAATCAATTATACCATTTTCATAAGCGGTGATTACATGACATATCAACATATTGCTAATGATTCTATTCATTATTAATATTCAAATTTATTATTAATACCAACTATGCCTTAGTTCTTATTTAAGGTTATATTAAAATAAGTTTTTAAAATCGCTTTGAATTATTAAATTATTGCGAATGAAGTAACACAATAGTTCTGATTTTCTAAAATTGATCTTTTTGTTACTGAAAAAGTGAACTTTTAACAAAATAAGTTTGGAGTGCCTTAAATCAGTATATGGTTTGTGCTTTCTTCAGTTGGTAATTATTTCACATATGAGGTATTGCTTCAACTCATCGGCTTATTTTCAATTTGTTGGGCTTTCTATTTTTTAAAGCTTCAACTTTACTAAATGTTTGATAGAGAATAGTTTTCAATTAAATAGAAAATCCATTACAATGATTGTTAATAAGCTTATAGTTTACTCGAAGATTAAATACGTATTAAATAATTCAAAATTTATTAATATTTAATAAAAAAACTAAATTAAATGAGAAGAATCTTTATCACTTGTCTATTCTACAGTATAATAATCATTATTATTGTCTAGAAATATATTTTTATCATTGTTTCCCTTTTTTGAAGTTTATTGAATGCATACGTTATCAGTTTTACTGATTATAATGTTTCATAATTACAATAATAAATCAATTAGAAAACAATCGTAAATTATTTTAAGATGAAACCCATAATTAAAAGCTTATTTTCAATTATATGAAAGCTGTGATACTTATTATTCATTAATTGATTTGGGTCTTACCAGTTAATGACGAATACAAGTTTTTCTGCGATAATGAGAGTCATATCACACTACAGTATATCTCATTAGCATAATATAGCACTCGCTTCAAAAATATTGATTTATTAAGTCAACAGATGAAATATCGAGTCCTTTCCTAAAAACTATTGCAAACAAAAGTTCAAAAGAGAACAACTCTTGTGTTACTTCATTAAATGGTGAATTTTCTCAGTTTTAGGATTATTTTGAAATTTTTTAACAATGAATCTTATTTTGAAATTTTCATCTCTCATGAAATAATTTACATATAATGAGCGCAATGAGTCGACAACTCGGGTCTTATCTTGAAGCTTGTTATAGTGTTGGCTCTAATTTGCACATTAAAAGTTATTGAAACATTTTTGAAATGTTTAAAATTCTCCTTTATCTATGTAATCCCTATCCAAATGAAAATTGGACAGCCCTTTGCTTAATTAACATGGATGTCGCGAAGAGCATAATAGGTAATTAATTAATAACTAATGGTGCGCACAAGTGATGAGCATGCTTGGTGCTCGTGCTTGCAGGAATTCAAATGACTCGGTGCTCACTTTTTGGAGGTGCTCGAGCACCAGGTCAGCAATTTTGATGGGTTTAACAAAAATAAATTTCTTACTTAAGATGTAATTTTATTTGTATATTCATTTGCTAAATACGATACTCACTAATGGAACCTCAAGCTCAGGAAAGATCTTGAACTAAGCCTTGAGCCTAGGCTAGCCTGTATGTATCATTATTAATAACTTCTATATAAACATTGATCCAAAATAAGTGTGAAAAAGGCGAAGACTGTCCAACTTTCAATTGGAATTCGTTAATACTCTTACGTTAATACGTTAAGTTATTTACGAGGAGTTTCAATAAATGTCAAATTAAATTTTAATTACTCTTCTGCATTCAGCCTTATTTTAATTCATTGATGTCGTCTTATCTGTAAGAAGTATTGAAAAACAGATTTAAGTATAAAAGCAATAAATATAAAAAGGAAAGGACTACTAATTTAAGTGCCCATCAGATAAATACTTTAGACGAGCTCTGTATCGAACAATTGAAAGAAATTTGAACTGTGATAGTATTTATTATTAGCTTTAATTATGTGATTAATGTAAATGAATTCAATGCATAGAATTGTATTAAACAAATTATTGTAAATTACATATGAGACTGGTTTACAACAATGGCTTTATTTATTGGCCATCATTACATATAAAGTATCTGAAAATCGTTATATACAGACTTGTGTCAGGCTCTCTGCTTTGGGTCCTCTAAAATATTTATGAGGGTTGTATTTAAAGATCTTTTGCTTCTCTAAAATTAAAGTAAATTCAATTTAAGACTATTTCTGAAATGGGGACTAAACTTAATTGTCTTTTATAAAGCACTAAAACTTTAATATCCTCTTATAATAATAGTTTCCCTTAAATCTTACAGATATAGTGAAACTTATGTTTCAAGCACTTCATGAAATAAGGATTTATAATTTCATTGATATAACAATTGTTTCATTTATATCCGTATAAGATCTAAATCTATACAAACATTAAAAATGTTAAAATTAATTTGTTTTGACACTGGTATAGAACAGGCATTCCAATAGATTTTCTCATAAATCACTTTCTATGCTTTATCTCATGAATCGATCCAATTTTGAAAAAAGAGTGGCTGTAATACAACTAAATTAAAATATAACTCAAAACCTTTCAACTTTCAAAACATCTTAAGACTTGAATTGCTTTGAAATATATTTCTAGTAAAATGGTTTTGCAGTGAATATCGCATTATTTTTTTATTCGCGTGTTTCCATAAATTATTATCTTCTTTGGCATTAAATTGGTGTCTCCACTAAATGAGTCTGCATTTCCTGTCTAATGAAGGACTAAAACAAGTTGCCTTCAACTTTACTTTACTTGACTTATGAATAACTTAACTTTTTTGACTCTCAATTAAAGCTAAACAAAAATATTTAATTATTAGATATCAGTATATAATTAAACAACTGATCAATAAATCAATTCTCAAGTTTACTTTCCTTTAAAAAAATGGTTAATTTTATATAAAATTATTTGTTTGAAGATGTTTAAGCGAAAATTTTATTAAGTAACCTGTTGTGCACCTCTTACTACAAATGCAAGTCTTATTATTATGATCGCCAGAAGCGTTAACTCTAATGACTTTCTTGCAAAGAATGAAATAGACTAATAAGCACTGTAATGGTGTGCTTCAGATCACTTTATGCACTGTGTAATAAAACTTCTAAAACTTTTTGCTACAAATAAAAATTTTAGATCCTATCAAAGAATACGCTTAATAGTTGTTTGGGTTATTTAAAAAATAGTTTTTTATTTACAAATGTTTTTAAATTTAAAGCTTCTCTATCGAAAAATTTGTATTAATCGAAATTATTTTTTTTATTTGTTAAAAATTTTAATCAAATTTTATTTCATTTATTAATTAAAGTTAACTTTGAATAATTCAAGAATATTTTCTGATATCTTACTAAATACGGACAATTTTTTTAAAAATTTTATACTAAACAATCATTTTAA
>JAUJYT010000230.1:0-23655 GCA_033996565.1 Nanhermannia nana
GTCAAAGTCAAAATATTCCGTTAATGTTAACAATGAAAAAGAGATGTATTGAATCCAAACGTTACGCCTCTACACTGTTCTACACTAGTCTAATGTCTGATTCTTTCTAAATTTATACCGACTTAAAGCACTTTAAGAATGAGTCACAGCTGAAAACAGTGTCATTCATTACACAACTTTCTCTAAATTATTTTTGTGCCGCTTTTACAATAGAATTATTTACTAAAATTCGAGTCATTAATCTACGAGATTATAATGTCTTCTATTTATTGTTCTGATTTTCAAATCTATAATTGAGATATATTTTAATCCCAAATTAAATACTTTTCAAAAGTTTCTTCGTCTAAACGCATAATACATTAGCTTTTAATGCATTTGTAATGTTGTGCAGATGAATGAGAACTTTTGTAAGCATTGGTTCGATTGTGCTTTAGGTCATATTTAGTTTCGGTCAGTTATTAAAATGACATTTCAATAGTGCCTGCATTGCAGAGTGATTACAGTCGTTTCACATTTAGTTAATTCTTTTATTATATTGAAAACAAATCGTTAAGTGCTAGTCATGAGCAATATTTAATACTGTATTTCTTTCTGCATTTTCCAAATTGTGGTTTAAATTGAAATTAGTTTTAATATCAAATTGATTTCCTACACAAATGTTGCCAAAAGCTGTCTGAATCGTTATATAAGTTTATTTTTTAGCCAAATTATGACAACAGCTTTGTTCAATTTATATCATTAAAGTCATTCGGATTTGAATTATCGGAATAATTTTGTTTCTAAAAAGCTAATAATTTTTCTTTTTTAACTGTTTTCGAATTTTCAAAATTGTGATAAAGTCGACTCAGCGTTGACTTACATATTGCGACAAATTGTTGCAAAAATCAATTCAAATTGAATAAAATTTTTAACTTTAGGGGACCCTCGACTCCACTCTTAATTTGTTTATTGCAGTTCAAAATTGTTAATTTATTGATTAGCATTACTTTATTACCACAATTGAATGCTAGTTATAAGTTAGTAACACTTCTATTAGAAAAGCAGAGCATCAAAACAAAGCTAATTTTATCACAAGAAATGAATTACCAATTATTGATTATTATGACAATGAAAATGATTTGCCCTTAAAGGTGACGAACCCCTGCTTTGGCTACGGACTTATGGTATTTTTTGTTTTATTTTTGTGTTTATTTTAAAAATTTCATCATTAAATTCATTATACTTTTTGACAGCAAAATATCATATCATATATAATACATGGGTTCCTATGTTATCAATTTATAATCAAATGTTATATTTGAAATGCAGAATAACTCTGTATTAAGTTTCAAAATTAACTTGAATTTAGAAATAACTGAATCGCACTATTAATACGAGTCATTGTGTAAAATAGTGCTCCTCATTGTCAAACTTGGCGCGGGTTTAATCATAGCGTTTGTTATACCTGTAATCCTGTGGTTAATTATATCAACAATTATTGAATGAGTTCAGGAAAAATCTGAATTTTTTAAATTCATTTTTTCGTTCATTTTTTTACCAATGCTTAAAAGAATTTAAAAATTGTATCACTTTTTGATTCAAATTCAATCTCAAATGAATTTTAAAAGTTGGTAATGAGACCAAAACATTTTGCATTTTTATATACTATTAAAGTCTATTTTTCCTTCTATTATACTATATTAATATTAATCTAATTATTTCTTTAAATAGTGTTGAACTCTATATTATTGGACACCTTGATCAAATATCAAGGGATCCCACATTTATATTATTTTATCATTACTTTAAAGTTTATATTTAATTTATATCAATCATGTATTTGATTGCTTAATGATTTTGGTCTCATTTGTACCAAAAGTTCTCTTAATTATAACCAAACGTATTGTATGATTTCCGAAAATACAATCTAATAATCAGTCATTATTTTCTAAATTCTCCATTCAAACAGTGAACATAATTGGTTTTTAATTTATGATTCACTCCTGTATTTTCTGAAGTCAAAAAAATCTGTTATACAAAACAATTTGAAGAAACTATAAAATCTTTTTAATATAGAGAATTATATAATTATTAATAGCATAATATATGTTGTCATTTGATAATAATCATAATAATTTTGCTCATTTTATTTTGTTAATGAATTTGCTCATAAATCTATTTGATCTCGAAATTGATTCTATCTCTAAAATAAATCCTGAACTATAAGGTCTTCCATATTTTTATAAAATTTATGATGAATTTAACTGATGTAATTGTAATGTGTGTATTGTATAATTAGACCCGCGCTAAGACTCAATGTCCAACTTTTGCCAATTTTCTATTATAATTATGATAAAAGACTACAAAAAGAATAAAACAAATTAAAAAATGTATTCCACAATTAAGAATGTATTCTCAGTGTAACATAAGTTAGTGTTTTTGATAGTCTCCATAATTATGATTGGTTGAAATAATTATTGTGCTAAATGCTCATTATATGCATGTTATGTTATTCCTACATATATTTGCTAATTGATGATTATTTGCTGTCAAATCTGAAAATTATATATATATATAAAAACGCCTAAAAAGTGCCATTAATTTTGCTGATACCCTAAAGATATTAATATCCGCGTAAAACATTTCTTCATAAAACATATACTTTTGGAGAGTTTGGGCTGCATTTTGTAACTACCATTCCAGTAGACTTTTCATTTAGGATATTGTGATAACGCGTGTTATTGCTCTCAAATTTATGAAATTATGACTATTAAGTATTGTTACTGTAAAATAAGATCGCAATTAATGTGCAGCCGATTTGATTGAATATTAAATCTGTAAATTGTTTATTGATTTATAAATGAATTATTTAAAAAATGCATTGAATTATGCAAACAAAAAAATAAAATTAATTAATTGTTGCATTCAATACTTTGGCTATTTATTTATTTAACATATCTTTTAATTCTACTCTTTATTTCATTTTTTGGAATTAGTTTTGGTTTAATTATATTTTTATGTTTTGTTTGAAGAATTGATTCGATTTGCAAATAATGATTATTACAATCATCACATATCCATATTATTGAATGGTTCGTACTTTAAATTTAATGAAAGTTAATCATTAATTGTTGACAGACTTGAAGAAAATGCATTGGAAAAAATAGGAAGCTTTTGATTGATAGTCACCAAGTGATTGAAATCTATTTGCACGACTGCAACTTTTATACTTTGACTACTATTAATACTTACTCTAAATGCAATTTTGTTACTTATGTATCGTAGAAGAGAAGTCATTCCTGAACATCATTTAAAACCTTATACCCTATGGAAGACATGCATTTTTATTCTGCAGTTTAATTGTTAGCAAATAAGTTGGAGAACCGCTCAATTAGAAGACTATTTGAAGACTAAAATATCATAATTGTCGACAATTTGATTGTTATGCAACACAACTTTGAATATGAGTCACATCATTACTTTTTATGGGCTCAAAAAAGGCACAAAAGTACTGTACTTTCAGTGAATTTAATGAGAAAAAGTTCCCCAATATTTGAATGTCAATCACTGTAAGGCATTACTTAATAATATCAATAATAGCTTTTATTTTTATGCGAGTTATCCATGTTTTGCATGTTTTAAGTGTCAAACACCGGTATTTATTAATTAATACTTAAAAAACGTTTTCAATTAATTGTTATTATTTGCGATTAATTAATAAATAAAAGCATTGAATGCAGAAAATGCCCAAAAATAATAGCAATAAATTTCAAGAAAGTATGTATTAATTGATTACATAATAAACTGCTATTTGTTGTGAACTTTTATTAATTTTTAATTTTTATTTAAACTTTAAATCAGATGAAAAAGTGCTTTGTTTTCACGGACCTCTTCTTTATGAGGCAAAGGTCTGTACCTTTAATACTCACTTCTTTAATACTCTAATACTCTAATGCTATTTGTTATCAATAATCATAGTATTGATTGTCTATTAAAACAATAATAACTATTAATTGAATTGAATATCCAGTGCATGAAAATTCAAGTGAAGGAAAAACAAGTCAAATATTTTGTTCACTATCAGGGATGGAACAAAAGGTCATTCATTTTAATTATATATTATTTAAATATTAAATTATAGTTTAATTATTAAATTTATTTCTCTAATAATAGTTGGGATGAATGGGTTCCTGAGGACAGAGTTCTTAAAATCAATGAAATAACACTTCAGAAGCAGAAAGAGTTGTTCGCAGAGCAGAGGTTTGGCATTTGTTTGCCATTTGTTTGTAAAAAAAATATGTTAAATATGTGTTAATATAAATATATGTTTAATTGTTTGACAGTAAGCCTAATAAGCAAAGCAAAGGCTCAAAGAAGAAGTCAATTGATCCCAAAGAGAAAGGAGTGATGTCTCCAAATGTTTCGCTTGCAATGAATAAAAAGCCCAAATGTGTTACACCTAATGTAATGTCAAGTACTGTCGCATCAAATAATTCAGAAATCAAAGAAAACTCGATTGTAGTGAAAGACAGTGACAGCCAGAGAAAGAAGAGAATCAGAGTCGAGCCAACTGTTGAACACGAAGATCCGGACAGTACTAAAAGCTCAGACATTAAGATCAAAATACCCGACAGTCTGAAAGAGTTTTTAGTGACAGATTGGGATCTCATAAGACAGAAAAAGTTGGTTCGATTGCCGGCAAAAACTTGTGTCGATCGCATATTAAATGATTTTATTAAACACAAGAATAGCTCCAAATCGACGCCTTCTAAAGAAAGTTCAATAAAAGAAGTGGCGGACGGTGTCAAAGAGTATTTCAACGCAACGCTCGGCACACAATTGCTCTACAAATTAGAAAAGACTCAATATAAGGACTTAATTAAAGATCCAGACGATGGCCCAAAGGCCTCATCAATATATGGAGCCATTCATTTGCTCAGATTATTTGGTGAGTCCTTCTATTGTGAAAGAGTTTGTTTATTTAATTTATTTGGAGTACCATTCTACTTACAAGAGATGAAGTTTCAAGTCCTTCAAAATATTTAAAATGTTGCCATTAATTGCTATTTTTAAACTTTATTTACATTATAGCAAAACTCGGATCATTTCTGGCGTATATGAATCTCGACGATAAAAGTATTGCTTTGATAACCGGATATATCCATGAATTTATTAAGTAAGAGAACTCAGAATTTATTAATTTATAATTAATTGATTGTATAATAATTGTGTGATTTTATTTTCAAATTGATGTATAGATATCTGGAGCGAAATACAACACTTTTTAACATTAATGATTACGAGTCAGCCTCTGCTGAGTATCTGAAAAAGTCATCATAAACTCGACGATTAAGACAATGCCATACAATCATTTTATTCATTTTTTAACAATTTGTATAATTAATTATATAATAAAGTATTATATAAATAGAAGATGAATATCATTCTTTGTTTTTATGTAAATTTTGTCTGCTTTGAAAGCAAACCAATTATAAGTAAAATTGATTTCGATGTTGAAAGTAATGGGTTAACAGTTAGCCTACTTGTTGACTCTCTTGACTCAATTTGATCTTATTTTCTCTGTTCTGGTATTCAACGCAACTCTTTTACTCGAGTAAGATATTTGATACCAATGATGTCACGCATTCTCTGTTAATGAAGAGTTCGGTTAACCAATTGAATTGTCAGCTTTAGGAAATGCCTAATTCTGAAAATAGAATTTTTGGCTCATTTCTAAATATAGTATACTCTATACTTGAAAACAAATTTTAATTAATCATCAATATCTAAAAATCGAAGACATTTAGAGATTTATTTAAAATAAAAATATTTAAAACTTTTACGCACAATTAAATTTGGATGACTTTTAAAAGCATACGATTAGTTTGATTAAGAAATGAAAATGATTATCCATTTTGTTGATCAGTGCCAAAATTAGGCACATCAGTATTGGATAACTCCTGAATTAGAGTGTATCGTCAGTGGGACACATCCCACTTGTACAGTACATTTTACAATATATCTCGTCATTTACTAAACTTTGAGCTTCTTGGGATTCATTCGCGTATTTGGTCTCACCGGTGTTGGAGTGATTGTCTTCAGTCCTGTAGCGTGTGTTCAATTTGGTTAATATTTAAGTCATTATTTTTTTATTGTGTGCAATAAACTAGTTATCAAGTGATAAAAATGGAGGCAATCAAGAAGAAGATGCAGGCAATGAAGTTAGAAAAGGATAATGCCGTAGATCGGGCAGAAATCGCAGAACAGGGAGCAAGAGATGCCGATTTGAGGGCCCAAAAGGTGATGATTCACTTTCTTGCTATTAGCTATCATTTGAAATTTGTATTTATGAGAAATTCATGAATTCAGTCAGAAGAGGAAGTTCGAGCCCTTCAAAAGAAAATCCAACAAATTGAGAATGAGTTGGATCAGGTGCAGGAACAGCTCGGACAGGCCAACAACAAGCTTGAAGAAAAAGAAAAAGCTCTTCAAACAGTAAGGCATAACTTTTTTCCTAACATTTTAAATTTGTGTGATATAAGTTTGATAATCAACACAAATTGGAAACAAATTTATGATAATTTATTGAAAAAGTATTGCTTCAGAATATTTTTAAAATAAATTGATTTGATTAGCATCACATAAAATGTACTTTGAAAATGAACTTTATTAATATGTATATAATAGTGGTATAAGAGTTTCAACCTGAAATTGATTAAAAAATAGATTTATTTATTGGAGAAATTGATGTAAAAGCAGTGTTCGTGGAAAGAAATGTGATCTTAACATAACTTAGTTTAGCGCTGCATAACTTTATAAGTTTGTGAAGTGACGTAAAGAGAGCCCGTATTTGGTGCGATCAAAAATTAACTCCATTGCCAACTATATTGCTGTTTATTTTGGTGATGTTACGCCTTAAGTGAAGGAAACTTGGTTTTCTCTAAAGATAAACTGTTTTATATAACTTCCTATTTAATAAAGAATTGTGTTTTGAGTAAATTCTTCACTTGAGACAGAATACACATTAAGTAGTGTTCATATTTGTAAATAACTGAACGATTATAAGATGAATTATGAAACATTTTGGATCGTTTTGTAACTTTTTATATTTTTTATTATTTACACTTTGTAAAAATTGCTATTTTGTTATACACACACAGGTCATAATGTATTGTCGAATCACTTAGATTGACATATAAGACATTAGTACAGGTCATACATTAGGTTTAAATCTCCCTCAATATAATAAGTTTACTTTAATATATCTAATGAGATAACATTTAATATCAGATATTATTTCAAAATTGAGAGAAAACCATATTTAGATTTACTTTATGAGTGATTGTTAGCCTTAATTCAATTTGAGCCAAATAATTGTTGACTTTTTTTTACAAATTTTATACTATTTTTACATACTTTTTGTCTCCTTTATAATACTGTATATACACTATATTCTAATCAATTGTTAACCAATTCTTCTGTAAAACAAAATGAAAAATCGAAGTCAAACACAAGAGTCACACACTCGAGTCGTGGGCAGAACTGCTGGCGATGGGAGTGAAGAAGTCTTAGGAAACTCGTCGCGAACTATTAATAATGAAGAAGAAACAGAACGCGAGAGCCAAGAGTTTGCGGGATTGCGCTGTTCTAGTCTTCAAACAGAACTAATTCAAAGTGAAAACCAGAGAAGAAACCGTCAGCCAAGTGCTGGATATCCCGGTTTAGCATTTGGTTCACCAATGTTTTCGGGAACTATAATGAAATTTAGCCTTATTTCAAATGAATTGAAAAACATTCAGAACGTACTGCTTAAAAGGGTATGAAATACATTCCAAACACAAATACAATACATTCTCTATATTTCAATTGAAGTTAAGTTTAAACATCAGTTAATCACTATTTCAATACTTTCTCAAGTCATACATTATTCAAATTATGTATATTTTAGGACTCAAATTATGAGAAAAGTTTTCAGTGATTTAATTCAAATTTTGGCTAAAGTTTCATTTATTTCAGGAATAGATAATATCAATAATTATTAGAAAAGGTTAAACTAAAGAGATAAGAGAAACGCAATAGATATCATTCAAATTCGCTTAAATACGACTGATTTGGTTGAAAAACTAGAGTTTTAAGACTCTGCTCATGAATTGAAGTGACTTAAAAGTAATTTAAATCTAACTTATCTCATAAAAATAGTTAATTACTTAATGAGTTTAGGCTTGGACCTAATGAAACATTGAAAGTTGCTCTCTCTATTCCATTTAGAGACCTTTAATAAGTTGATAAGGGTTAGAGATTTAGCTATAAAAGTTATAAACAGAAGTGAATGCTTTTTCATTTGATTGAATAACTTAAGCCAACATTGAAATGGATGATAATTTTGATTAGAATGAATTGGTGAGAACCAGAGAATCAAATTAAGCGCTAAACAGTTAAAGTGTTGTTAACAAAGGGGTGTATTGTCATTGTTTAGCAAAGCCGTATTCATTTCAGACTTATTCTTATTTTTGATTAATAAAAAGCTGGTTTTAGTCATATATTTCATTGACCTTAACAACAAGTGAATTAAGCAGTATTACTGGTTTTGCTAAAGTTTCTCTATTAGTTGACGACTCATAGACCGCAATAGTAAAGAGCATTCATTTGTTGCGGAATGCATTCAATGCATTCATGCACTCACTCCTCCCCACTCTCTCTCAGTCTCTCTCTATCTCTCTCTGAACAGCATTATTATGATCGCATCGTTTGTTTCTCAATAATATCAGTTACACTTCAATTATTAGATCACTGTCTCTATCAATAATCAATTTTTGTAATAGTTTATATGTTTCCTAAAACATTGTTATTGTTGTTAAAAAAGATTTTAATTCTTAAAAATTGAGAAATAGAGAAACAAAAACTTTGCTAAAACAGTGTTAGTGTTGTTCAGAGAAAGTTTTGATAACATATATGAGTGGACTTGTATTGAGTTGAGCTGAGATGTAATATCGATCCCTTTTATACATAATAGTCAGACATTTATAGTGTGCTCTACTCTTGTATTTTTATAGTTATAGTTTTCATATCAGTTTCAATATTAATACTAAAAGTGTCTCATTTGTGAAAAGTGTAGACAAATATCACTTCATTTCAATTGTTTGTGTCTTTATTGAGACTATTGTTGAACTTATTTTTGTGCATAAATTGTAATACAATTAAATATCGGACCAAATGATGGCTCAAACTCAGGGAACACTTCTGGAAGTGCTCAAGAAAAAGATGAGAGCAATGAAGGATGAGTTGGAAGCGGCAAAAGAGACCACTGATGACACTCACCAACGATTGCAAGAAGAGATTCGCAGACGTGAAGAAGTGAGTCATTAGAGTCTAATTAGAAGACAATTATCTCATTGTCTGATTCTCAATACTATTAAAAGATTCAGATTTTTATCGAATCCTTATTTCTATTTAAAAACAAAGGAAATGAAAACTTTAATCAAAAGGGAATCGGTTTTATGTGTTATCTGTTTATATATATATATATTTATATATATTTATATATAGCTATCATTTGAAAGTTGTAACACTTTTTCACAATAGGAACTGCCCTTCCCTTCAGTTGCCTTCAGATCTGTTTAATTTGTTTGGTTTTTTTGCAATTATTATAAATTTTGAAAATGCACTTCATGTCAAATATATGAATGATATAAACATTTCTATCAAATATTGCATTCAATGCATATTTAATTTTGCCAAATGTGCTAAATTTTAATAATATTTTTGCACTTATTTTTCGCTTAATTTTGTCTAAACTTTCAAAACTAGTATTGATATAAAAGTTAAAGTTTTCCAAAATAAGAGTCTTGTATTGCAAATGAATGAAACTATTTGTTAAAATAATTATATCTATAGAGTCGTCAACTTATGCTTTATTTCACTTTATTTTGAGTTTTTTCTCACTTTTTTATATAAGTTTTTATATAAATATTTGTTAACTTTTGATCTCAATGTTAAGACGTTTGAGATATGGTTTAACCCATAGAAGTGTTCGCCAAATATTTTTGATATTCAATTGAAAAAGAGTTCATTTATATAATTTGTCGACAAAATGATAGTCTCGACCAAAATAATGTATTTCTAAAAAGTATGTAATGAACTGAAAAGGAATTCCTGAATGAAGAGTAATATTTATTTAATTTTTGATAATATTATTTGATTATTGTTTTGTGTGACGTATAGTTTCCCTCATTTCTATGAAAAAGCAATGCTTTACAATCTTTTATCAGCTTTTGATTCACAGATTTATGAGTATAAGCCATCAAATAATGAATGAAAAATGAATGCATTTCTAATTAAAGCGATTTTTGAAACAATTCTTATATTAAATGTAAACTTTACTTGACTTTCTCGTTCTGACAATTTCAAAGTTAAAATGCATTAAACTTTTCGTTAGACTTTAATGTACTTCACAAGTCAACTAATTTGCAATTAAGCTTTAATGCAATAAATAAATAAATATAAATAAGAAAAAAAGTTAAGCATTGATAGCAAACTATTGCAAAAGATTGAGCCTTAAAATGTCAACTTTTCAAACTTGTATTTTATAGCTTTCTGTACATTATTATTAGTAATTTATTGGTATTGAACACTAGTTTATAAAAGTGAATGTAACAAAACTATTGTAAAATATTTCCGAATATGGTATAGAATTAATGATAGATATGATGTGATGTGATGCGGGTCACCATTATATTCATTATAAACATATTCTGACGCAATAGAAGACAGATTAATGCAATGCTAATAATCTAAATGATGATTAAATTTGAATATAGGCTGAAGGAGATGTGGCGGCTCTTAACCGTCGAATCCAACTGATTGAAGATGATTTGGAAAGATCTGAAGAGAGACTGAAAGTCGCCACCTCTAAGCTCGAGGAAGCCTCACAATCGGCTGATGAAAGTGAACGGTATGTCTTCAGTGATTAGCATTCAAATTAGTATACATTAAAGCCATAATCCGATTATTGGATACGAATTGGCTTAAGACCAGAAAATTGTGCTCATATTATGATTGAAAGTAATTAAGGTTTAATCAATTGTATGATAATTCGCGAACAATTCTCAATATTTTGAAGTATAAATGAAAAATGTCGAGCAATGCATAAATACAACAAATATATAAAACATCTAAGAGTATAATACTATTATAGATTTAGGTTAAGATTTATTTGAATATAAATACATAAATATTTATATGTAAGTAAAACAAATTAATGCATGAAATGACTAAAGTAAAAAACAATTAACACATAGAATTAGAAAAGCACTGGAAAACCGCACTAACATGGAAGACGATAGAATATCGCTGCTTGAAACACAATTGTCTCAGGCGAGGCTTATTGCTGAAGAGTCCGACAAGAAATACGAAGAGGTAAGGGTTAGGGCAAACTGGTGTCGGTCTTAACTTTAAATTTACAATTCAGTGGCAAAATTGGTTATTAAAGCATTGAAATCACTTGTATTTTCTTGTTTTACATGATTAATGTTTAATCATAGGGTTTAAAGAAACTATAAATAGTTACAAACAGTGTTTTAGTGAGTCTTCACTGATACTGTACGTGTAGATTAAAAGGTGCAATAAATCTAATAATGTATTTGTATTGAATCCAGTATGCGAAAGATGCTCGAACATAGAAGCATCACAGATGAGGAGCGCATGGATGGCTTGGAGTCTGGCTTGAAAGAGGCCAGAATGATGGCCGAGGACGCCGACAGGAAATATGATGAGGTGACAAAGACTGGTCTCTACACTTAATTTTATTATCAATACAATTGCATTAACATTCAATTGCATGACCAGTGATTGTCTCGCATTATATTTTCAGTTTATTATTCTATAATTTTATTTTATTGCTTATTACTTATTAATTATAATTTTGAAATTATTTAGATTTTTTAGTTTAAATGTTTATATATATTTATAGTAATTATTATATCAAAGAATATATTTTGATTACAAAAATCTGATTTAATAACTTATATTTGATAAAAACTAATTAAACGTCTAATAATTTTGTATTTGAATTGAAATAAAGTCGATCGAAACCATCAAAACGAATGACATTCAGAATGTTAATACCTATATATGATTGAAGCCCTTATTAGGTCTTTCAGTTTGTTTTGATTGATTGCCGCAAATGTCGCGACAGATCAATCACAGCAATGACTCATTTTGTTGGTTTCGATAGATTAACAGTAATGAACTTACTTTCGGCTCATATCTAATCTTCCGACTAATATACCGTATCTTAATATCTATGACAACGCCTCAAAAGACAGAATATCGCCAAACGTTGAAATAATAAACCTTTAAATGTTGTCTTCAGTTGTCATAATTGAAAGACTTTATTACCTTAATGAGAATGAGTTAATCCCTAATTTGAAATCACTGTTTGGGCTGATTCAATGGATTTAATGTGTTTTATCTCAAACTAAACATTTAATTGGATTAAAAACAATTAATGCTATACAAAGAATGTTTGTCTCTAAACTTTGAAATAACACATTTGAACATAAGATGTATCAAACTTTCTAACAAAAAAGTATTCAAATAAGTTTAGTCATAGATTGTATACAATGAAATTGTTAGGTCGCACGTAAACTGGCAATGGTTGAGGCAGACCTGGAAAGAGCTGAAGAAAGAGCCGAGACCGGTGAATCGTAAGTTATGTTTGTAAAAAGAGTTGGAGTCAAACGCATCTAATGAACGCTTAAAGCGCGAGAACCAGTTGTTTGAATTTAATTTTGTTGTTGTCATTATTTATATGATTTGTGTTGATTTTATTTACAAAATGCCTGAATTGCCACTGTATTGAATTGAAAAGTTTTACTTTAATTTATTTAAAATTAAGTATAAATGTATTACTAATGTCTAACATGTAATTCAACATATGATTCTTCTTTGCTCGCATGTAATGTGTGTTTAAAATCAATCGAATGCATGATTGCATGGGTTGGATAACATGAACCCAAAGATGGCTCGTCGTATAGCTATGTTGGAGGCAGACTTAGAACGAGCTGAAGAAAGAGCTACAACTGGAGAGGGGTATGTCTAACATCAGTTTGGTGTTTGGTTTTATTAATTTTCAGTTTTCACTGCATTTCGCAAAACTAACGTTAATATTAATTACTATAACTTTAACTAAAATCTTATAAATTTTTTAGAAAAATTGTTGAACTTGAAGAAGAGTTGAGAGTAGTCGGCAATAACTTGAAATCATTAGAAGTTAGCGAAGAAAAGGTAAGATTTTTCAATCATTTAATTAATTTTTGGATTCGAGTGATTAATGTATTTAATTTTGATTGATTTCAATTAAACTAAAAGAATGGTGTGTCTGCTTCTCTGCTCCTCTAAATTTCAAACTTTTGCTACGAATAAACAATTTTCCAATTTTAATAAACTAAAGCATTAATTTTTGCATTTTTCGGGCACTTTTGGTTGGAATTTTCATATTTCTGTTTTCGTCAATTCTTTAACTTTAATTCATTTCCTTCTATGGTTTTGAGCACTTTTTATACAATTTCTTAAAATTAATATTAATTGACGCATATTTTGCTCAAACTTTATTTTAACTATTTTTGAATGCCTGCGCGTGAAGTGTTTTCGTGAAATATTTGTCAAAGAAGGAAATATTACCAATCCTTAACTCCTATTTTCAAATCTTTCTCCATTCCATTTAAATGAACAACTTTTAGGCCCAACAAAGAGAGGAAGCATATGAACAGCAGATACGCATAATGACTGCTAAACTAAAAGAGGTGAGTCTTTCATTTCTAATATAAGATTTCTTGTGTGCGACTGTAGGCGATGCAGAAGGAGGAAAAATATGAGATGACAATTCGACAGCAATCCTATAGACTACAAGAGGTCTGAATATCTCGACTTAAATAAGTATTTAGACTTACAAACGATGGGTTTGATTAAGTGATGCTTTCACTTAGTATTAAACAATTGGTGTCCACTTTTTTTAGTCTTAGTTCATATTTTTTAAGCTAAAGTTCTATTCATAGGCTGAAGCAAGAGCTGAATTTGCCGAGAGATCAGTCCAGAAGCTGCAAAAAGAAGTCGACAGATTGGAAGGTAAAACTTGAAATTATTAACTGTCGGTACACATAACATAACTTACTGTATAACCGATGCATTCTATAAATTTATATTTTGCATAATTGTTGTGATTGACTAATCATTAATAATGGATTTATTGCTTACACTACAGACGAATTATTGGGTGAACGCGAAAAGACGCATCTTTTACAAGAGGAGGTCGAGACCACGTTAAAAGACCTCCAGTCAATGTGAATTGACTAGCATTAGCCCGTCTTTGAATCGATTCTGATTTTTATGTTAAAAAATATATAATCCGCTCATGTGTTCGTTTACTAACTTAAAATTTAAAGAAATATATGCCATTCCTTATTATAATATATTACTGCCTGCTATTGGATGCACTCTCACTCACATACATTCCTTACTTAATCAAAATCAACTTTGTATTAATCATTCTATTGTATGCATTAACTGTATGCGCATCATTATGGAGGTGTTTTAGAGTACGTATAATTAAAAATAGTATTAATAGTATTTATAACAAAAGTAGATTAAGATTAACAAAATTGAAACATAAATACACTATAAAACAGTGGTTTAAAACATAAATAAATTGTATAACAACTGAATCTGTTTGCAGACGAGTTGGTTCACGAGAAGGAGAAATACAAGTCAATTTCGGACGAGTTGGACCAGACTTTTGCCGAACTTACCGGATATTAATAAGTCAAAAGAGGGAACTTTATATTTGGCTCTTCTATTATGTAAATCAATCGACTGTCGCGAACGCCAATTCTCAAACACCATCCGATTTGCTTTTATTTTGCTCTTATAAATACAATTTGTTTACAGTAACCTTTTGTTTAAATTCTTATGTTCTATATTCGGCTTTATTTTGTCTAAAATAGGAAAAAGGATGGGTTTTAAAAAATTTATTTACTTTAGAAAAATTGTAATCATTAAATCATTAAACGATTGATTCAATAAAATCGTTAGAAATATGTACGCAGACGCTTATCATTATGTAATCAAAACTAATGATTGTTAAATGAAGAGCAATATAATTATGTATTATGAAGAAAATTAAATCTTTAATTATAAAATACTTGAAAATTGATAAAATCATACGTTTAATTAATTATAATTATATTTAAATATTTAATTATTACTAGTACTACTATTATTATTATGATTAACAGAATGGTCGTGAATATAGTGATGTTTCGCTTGAATTGATTTGCTTTGAAAGGCTTGAAACACATCATTGAGTTCTTGCATATCGTCAATAGTCTGTAGCTCTACGTTATCGAAAGGACTAGAAGTATCGCTTTCAAAGTCTTTAGGGTTTACCACTTTTGTGGACATTCGCAGAACATTTACATCACTATAATTATCACTCATTTTATTATAATTATCACTTATTATTGTTCCGTTTGTTGTCAAAGGTTTGGGTTTCAGTATTTCTCCCGGATTTAAATGAATGGAAGTCACCGTTTGTTTCATTGGTTTCATTGTCTTCATGTCTTTCATGTTATTCTTTTGTTTTATGCGCGAAGACAATTGAGTTGCACTTAAGTCTTGTTCCAAATCATTGCCTGTATTTGAGTCACTATTTATTTGTCTCTCATTTTTCAGATCAATTTTAGACATCGATTCACTCAATTGTTTGAGTTCTTTGAGTTCTTTGTCTCTCAATTCTGCGACTTCTAAGGCATACAATTCTGCACTAAATTTGTACTAAATTTAAAATAATAAGAAAACAAATGAATGAAAATATAGGTTATAATGTATTGTACATTAAAATGAATAATAATAGTAATAACTGCAGACTCACATCATCTCTAATTAAGTGTGGAATTTGAGTCTCGTCTTCAATATAAGCGGTGAAGTCTAATGGTTTGTATTTGTCCGATAGCTTCATAGGGATGTCTTCCACATAAACACCAACTATAGAGTGGTATAAATATAAAGTCATTCTTTACAATCATTTGCTTAATATTGCTTTCAATTATCAAATTATTACCAATAATTATAATAATAATAATTAAATATTATTTATGATACAAAAAATAGTCATTTTATTAATTTAATGAATGATTACTTACTTTCTGGCACTTTATTTGCCATAATATTAATGAATCCAAAAATAATTGTTTAAATAAATACAAGAAATTAAAAGTTTGAGTAAAATCGAAACATTTAATAATAAATACATATAATATCGAAATAATATCAATAAATATATAAAACAATAGTATTATTAATATTAATAAACATATGATATGATAGACTCTTAAATACAAATGTCATAGCAATGGCTTATCGAGAAAGACAAGTCATATGAATGACATCACTCACACCATTAGCCAATAGGAGTTTGTTTTCCTTTAACTTTTACTACAATTCAATTGATATACAGTGGAAATCATTCACACAATACGTCATACAATCAGAGGAATAGAAAATACTGTAACCGTAACTTTCTATATAGTGCTCAACAAATCGATTTGTGTGTTACAGTAGGGAAATTGCATTACAATGAGGGCAACGGGTATATCAAAGTGTACTTTAGAGTCCCGTAATATATGTATTGCAATGGCTTTCAGGGTTTCACAAAACACAATTTTAATCCTTGAGTTTAAAGAGTCGTAAGAGTCGGCAATTGACAAAACACTACAATTCAGGCATTTTATGAATGAGAGAATCGTAAGCATTGACACATCGGTTAGAAATGGTTAGGAATAACACATAAAATGATTGACAACAATTGATGCAACACCTGATCCAAAACATTAACAATTGTCGTATAATTTGAATGAACTTCACTTCCCTTTAACATCAATGAATTGCTATTACAATAACTTAAGTTAATATAAGATGAAGTGTTTCTGTGGCTATGACCAGTCTTACCACCTTTTGAATGGACACAACCGGACAAATGAGGGAACCCTTTGTTTTTTAAAACTCTTTATTCAATTTTTCAATAAAAATGAAATTAATTGTTAAAGTTGTATATTTAGTATGAGATTTGTCCGCATTAGTAGTTTGTTAGTTATCTTTAGCCAAATGGTAAAATAGAGAAGAATTTAAGTGAAAATGAAACTTTATACGAATTCCTGCTTTAAGATTCTGAGTTAATAACCTATCGCTATCTCCAGACAAGTTATTCATTATATGCACTGTTTCAATAAGTTGGAAAACATAACATCTATTTTTATATTAGGAGCGGAACATATAATGGAATACAGCCTTAAATTGAGTTTTTGAACCTAAACCCAACATTTCTAGTCCGGTTGGACCTCTCGTCTGCCATCACGCCGTACACTGCAAAATTGGGCAGATGGTAAAGGTCTGCCAACACTTAAAGTGCTTTTAATTACAAATTCTATGCTTATATCGAAATAAGTTTCATATTAATTAGTTTTAAACATAATTGCAGTTTATTTTTAAGGCAAACATTTATTTATTATGTCTTTTCTATTATTGTTTTATAGTTTTGTTAAGTTTTATATTTGTTTATAGAAATTATTGTGGAGAACAAGATTAGCACTACCGTAAAAATAGTGAGTCACATAAATTGACTCATTTCTTATATAATGATAAGACTTAATGTTTTCGGCAGCACATACGGCATGCCTTCTTCAGACAAATATGAAGTAGAAATGAATCCTATTTGTTGGTGTGAGTGCGACCATTGTTGAGAGAGTCAGATCCACATTCAGGTTTAATCAGCACAGTTGAGCTGTCACTTTTCACTACTTTAAACTAATTACTATCAAACTATCACAAAAGCTGTATCAGAAATAGTAATTTCTTTATTTATATAAGTGTTAAAGTGACCAACAGTGCTAATTAAAACTGAATGTCAACATAACTCAATACAACCCAATCTAACCCAATCTAACCCAATCTAACCCAACCAAACTAATTATCAAAGAAGTAGATTTAATTTGATTTAGATTTGATTTCTGTGTATGCGTTTGGGTTTTAAAAAGTTAAGGCATTGGATCTGACGCTTATATTCTTGTTCAGTAATTCATAAGAATTTAAATAGGGGCCAAAAATTGCAAATTTTTCCGACATCTCTAATATCATACGATACTGAACTGAAATCAAATTTAACCGGACTGAGTCATACAATACCTCCAAATAAATTTCATACTCTATTAGCATTATATTTAGTCTTAAAATTAAAACTTATTTCACTTATACCGTAATAACTCATTAGGTGTCATCCATAAATTACATTACGCTGATCAGGGTGGGTAGGGGTCAAGCTTTAATGCTAATAAGGGAACATGCACAAATTACGCTACGCTGAAATGCCACTTTTCTGTACTCCCCCTCCCATTATGTTACGCTTTGGTTACATATACCCCCCTCCCCTATGGATAGAACGTTACATTATTTTGAATATTGATTTCAAGTCTTTGAAATACATTTTGAGTGATTCCGAGGATCTGAGGATGAGGCTACCGCGCCAACCTAACCTATGTTAATAAACAACAAATAACAGTTAATCCTGTTAGGTTAGGTTGGCCGATACGCGCGCGGTAGCGCGCTAGGCATTTGTTTAAATGCCCGACGGGAGTTGACCAGAAGTGTCAAGCGAGGGCTAAATGAGGTATCAAATTAATCAGCTTGATGTGCTGAATTCAAAGATGTATTACACTTGGTGTGGGGTATCGGGAACAACCTCATGCCCATGTCCTCTGAATCACGAGATATTTTCAGTATACAATATTCAGTGATGGGTACGTTAGACGCTCGCGCTCGGATACCGAGCGTTTCCGAGCGTTTCCGAGCTGCAAGCTCAGTCAATTTTATGACTATATTATATTACAGAAAATTAGTTTTTTAAAAGCAAATATGTGATTATCTGGGCGATTCTACGCGTAAATTACTTAAACTGAAAAATACTATTTGTTTATTATAAAAGTGCTATTTTTATTAAATAAAAACCATTTTTATATGTAATAATCTTAATGCTCGCCCCAGTGTGCTCACGCACGGCTGTCAACAGAGAGCCCTCGCGCTCAGCTAAAATTCTACTCTCGAAACTCGAGCTCACCAACGAGCGTTGCCCATCAATGTCATTGTCAATATTTAAACCATTAAAAAGGCTTTAAAAAGTGTTTCAATTATTAATTAAAAAGATTAAATTAATAAATAGATTCAATAAGAGCATCATACTGTCTAACTTTTACAACTTTTTATCAGCTTAACTTTACGGCATGGGGGAGGGTGGGATCAAATTGATTAATGTAACGAACGCGTAACATAGTTAGGGTGGGAGTCAGAAAAATGCAAAGTTAGCGTAACGTCATTTATGGGTGTGACGCCTTATCGGTATATAATTAAAAAATAATAGTAAAAAAGCGAATGTAATGATAAGTCGACCCCTAAAATAGGCACCATTTCTAACACTGCAAGACTTACAAGATTTTTATGAATTAAATTGAATAAAATATTAGCGATTAAAGTGTTATTTGAAAGCAATGTCGACACAAGTTTGGAGTCCAAAAAATGAACAGGCTTTGTCTCAGTTAAAGACTGTGCCATACGATCCCCGATTCCCGAACACCAATCAAACCAGGTTTACATCCGTTCAGTTTATGTCTTATTTTTTATCTAATTTTACATTTTATTTCATTTTTTAGAAATTGTTATCAGAATTATTTGGATTATCACAGATGTCAAAAGGTGAAAGGTCAGGACTATAAGCCGTGCGAATGGTTTAAGTGGGCGTACGCTGAGTTGTGTCCAAAGACTTGGGTTAGTATGGCTTTGATTATAACTTCATTACAACTTAAAGTCCGTTTCTATTCAAATAAGTTTTGATTGTTTGCAAAACAATTTCATTTCTATCATTTCTATGAGAGAGACCTTTAAACCAAAATCATTTTTATATAAATGTTTGTTTAAATCTTATAAATAATCTTTAGTTGAGTTTATATTTTATGAGATCTCTATTTCTCAATACTATTTCAATATAATGTCACTTCAAAAACAGACTAATAATGTATTATTTGATTCTTTTCTAATCAAACATTTAATTGAATTGAAATTCTATGTAATAATAATTTTCTCTTTTTATTAATAGACCGAGAAATGGGACGATCAAAGAGAAAAAGGAGTATTTGCCGGAAGAATATAATCGATATTGTATTCAATTTAAATGTAAAACTATTTCCAAATATTAAATTCTTAACTAAACGGTAGTATTAGTTGTTATTTTAGTTTCTTTTTGTTAATTAAGTTACAGAAAGTGTAAGTTAAGAAATACTACAAACAGTTACTAATAGAAAAGTGTTAATTAAGCTTTAAGTATATATTCATACAAATAAAAAGAGTTATTAATATCAAAATTGCATTGATTTTAGTGAACATAACATTAATTATTTAGTTAATGGAATTATTTCGTTAATCAATTCTTGAAATGAGACGTCTCTGAGAGCGACCGCTTCTAATAAGTCTTCATCAGTTGTGAAAAGTATTGTCTGTAAAGTACAAAATTTAATAATCAAATGAAAGATCTATTGAATATAGTATTAAATGATTGATTGCATACATCGCCAAATACATCAATAGATCCGATTAATTCTCCCGACGCTTTCGCTATTTCTCCTTTAAAAATGAGTTTATTGTCAAACTTGATGTTAACAAATTTTATTCCCCGATAGGAATAAATTCTCGATTTGTTGTAATTCCATATTCTTATGAGAGCCACAGAAATGTGTGTTTCAAACCTCACTCCAATTTTGAGCGGTAACCGCTTCTTATCGTCCAAATGTGTTAACCAAATATGTGAGTCGTCATGAGTTCGATAAATTCCATCAATCAATACATTTAAGTTAGCATTAGATTCAGGTTCGCTCCAAATCTAAAATTGGGATTTTAGTTAAATAAATAGCTTTTACTAAATTTTCACTTCAATACCTTCTCTACTTTTAAGTCGACTCCATTGGAGTCCAAAATCTCGATTCCATTTAAGCCGACGAAGTCTTCATCGCCCCAATTGGTAATTATTTCAAAAATCAATTCTCTTCCAAATGGCAATTCAGGTATAATAAAGTCTATATAGTCATCATTAATGCTTAGCATTAAGTTTTCCTCTAATCTTATTGAGTCTGAAGTTTTGCTTTTTAATCGCGGTTCGAAATACGTTTCGATCTCTTTGAGTGAAACAAAACTTTTTTCTATATTATGATGAATGGCAGGAATGTCTTCGTGTGATCGTCTGCTTTGCTTTCTATTATCATCGAAATCAATCAAATCAAATGTTTCGCTTTTATTTTTAACAATTTCACTGTTGGATTCAATACTAGTAAACGTTTCACTCATTCTTCTTTGTTGTACTAATTCTTTAAACCATTGCGGTCTTTGACTAACACTGCTTTCGGTCGAAGGACGAAAATTGGATTCATTCTTGAATTTAGAATCATTAATTGAAAAGCTGTCGAACTCTATTAGCCATCTATACATACAAACACATTAAACAGATTATGAAAATTGGATTCAAGTATACAGTATCTTATATTTGACTTACTTCGGCAACTTTTTAGCCTTAAAGGGAGAGATTGGGAATTCGTCTGCTTTCTCATTATCTTCTTTCGATTGCTTTAAATTTAATTCAATTGTTGAGAGAGGTGTCAAATATGACATATTATATGAATTAATTAATCCGTGACTTCCTTTATCTCGTCAGGAACTTAATCAAATAGTTTTTGTTTTCCTTTTTTCATAACATTAATATCTATGCAACGTTTGTATTGTAGATCCAAATCTATAGTAAAGTAAGCATTAAAACAATCGATATTTTTAGTTAAAGTTAGGTTTCGAAGTAAAACTGAGTCGTTAGTCGTCATGAGAACTTATTATTTCATTTTTACCTGTGGTATAACTCATTTAGAGGTAGACCAACACATGCTCTATTATTTCAACCAAAACTTGGGTTCAATGACTTCGTATGTTAGTTATAATTTACAGACAAATCCTAAGCTTTTAAGTGAATTAAATAACTTTGAATAAACATCAGATCATTTAACTAATGAATAATATTATTTTTGAATAAAACTAATTTATCAAATATATTGAAAAACAAAGAATTAAAAATTTATTATTATTTGTTTTAAACGAATTTTTATTTATTATTATCTACTTTTAAAAGATAATTGAATCTCATTAAAGAATTCTACATAATTCTCATTTGTACTTAACTAGCATTTATGATTTAGTGGTTAAATCTATTGTTAAACTCTCTAAACTTTAGGAAAATAATTTTTATTTAATTATTCAATAATTCGAAGGCTTTCGATTTACTCCCAATTCTTCTTAAGGGATTGAACTAAAAAGACCAAAAAAAACTACATTAAAGGTATAACAATTTTGGGTTCTATATTGCCGTACAGTAAGCAGAAGTTTTGATTATAGTGAACATATCCGGCAAAATGAGTTGACCACTATAAAATGCTCTCCTCACCTTCAAAGACTTGGAACCACAAAGGACATGAAAAGTTAGTTCCCGGTTTTCGAGATATTCGACTCTTAAGTTCGAATTTCGATTATATTTGAAATTAAATATCTCGAGAATGGAAAGTGTTAATGAGGTTGAGTTTTCACTAAAATTATTTGTAAATAAAGTTTAATTTAATAAAGTATTCAAATTAAGTTTAATGTCAATCAAAAATTTTAATTACTTTTTATTATTTTACACATCTATCTGACTCAGTTTTTTAGGTTTTCTAGGTTTTAGGTAAATACTAATGAATTTTGACAAAAATAAATTTGGTTGAAGTAATTGCTGGTACACAACTTTGGATAGAGACAACTCGAATCAACATTCATTTCTTTATAATTTAGCAAGGTTCCTAGAGAAATTTAACATAAATTAGAAAATTCTAATTAATAGAATTTAATCTACCCTAAAAATGATTGGACACGTGTATTTTTGTTTGGCTCAAAATTGATCCGTTTATTAGTTATCTGATTTTAAACTTGAAAAATTTAAGAAATTTATTTGAGTATTAATACCTAAACCATAGTGGACCAACATACGGCCCCCAGGGCCGGATCCGGCCAGCTGAGCAAATTTTTTGGCTTCCAAAGTTAAAAAAGATTTATGTTCACAAAGGATAAAATTAATTTTCGATGTTATTCTAATGAAGTTTTTAGAAATATCTGTAAAACGATTACGATATATATTTAAAGCGATAGAATATAATTTAACTGTAAAGTTAAAGTAGATGTGAACTGGATGTGACTGTTCTATTAATAAACTGTCAATAGGAATAATATTTTAAAAATTATTAAAAAATCATATAAAATATCTTATGTTAACCAAAAACGTTGTCAGATTTCTAATTCATTGTTAAATAATACATTCATAAATTAAAACGTTTTTTCAAAATTATTCATTATTCTTGGCCCTCGAATGCTACCTCTTAATCAAATGCCCTTGAGTCAAAATGAGTTGGCTGACTATGACCTAAATCGATTCTTGTAAAATTATTGGTACAATTGAAAAGTTCGTGCCCTGAGTATCAAAGAATGAATTTTATTGAAATTTTTTCACATAAAACTTTA
>JAUJYT010000231.1:0-23602 GCA_033996565.1 Nanhermannia nana
ATAAATCCATTCTTTTAGAGAAAATGCATTCTTATAATAAAGTGGGCGAACATCAAATCGCAAAACGTTTAACAGGTTTCTTATTCATAAAATTGTCTGTAAAAACAAATACTTAGAAAACAAGTAGCGAAACAATGTTTGACAATAATAACTATTATTGTTAAATAACAGAAATACTATTTATTGGCCTCAATTACAACTTAAAATAGTTGAATATATTGATTAAAAGCACAAAAAACTGATTTAACTGGAACTCAGTGATGAGGGCTTTCAAATAAATATATACCATATAATACTGTAGTTTTACATTCGCTTAATAGTATCCCAATAGAAGGGTTGGTCAGGGCTGGCATATGTTTCGCCTTGATTTCGATAATGATTATTTGATGCTAATTCTCAAGTAATTCTTTTTGATTTAGCAGAAAAACTTTTTTTATTATTTAACTCTGTGTGAGACTAACCTTTAACTTTGGCATTGATTCAATAATCACGTTCACCTTTTAGATTCACCCACAGACTAATTATACTATACATTAGAATTAAATTTAGGTTAATTATGACAAACTATTGAGCAAAAAAGTTGTGGTTAGTATTTGTTTTGAAAATAATATGTATTATTAGTTTAATATAATAAGAAAATTGTGTTAATATTAATGTTTATTTCAATTCATATGATATCATGATTCGACTGTATGTCTCTTTGTATTTCCTAAATTGTTATTTTAGGTGATTTTTCCTCATAAGGTTAACGATAAACATAGCATAAGCTATAATATTGTTAAATAGTTTTTATTAAAGGAAGTTTTCTTTGACTCGTTTTTTCTTCGATAAAATGTTTTTATATAAAAAAAGTTTTGTTCAGTTAATGGTTTTTGACCTTCGAAAACAATATTATATTTTTCTGGCAATTGATCAATTCTTGGATAATATTTAGATGTCATCGTACTTCAAATATGGATTGTTATGCTTTTCATCGAAAAATTATTTATCTCCTTATTGTTTATTTTCTTTGCTGTTAATAAGCTATTGATTATGTCTTTTAAGGCATTGAATAAGGAAAGGGAAAAATGTTTAGAAAGTGCTGGAATTTCCTAAACTCGAACCCTATCACCGCATGAGTCTGTCATTTTTCATTCAAAAGCCACTCGAGAAAACTTTCCCATAAAGAATTTTAATATTTTAACCAAAACTTTCTAAAAACATATTAAAACTTATTATTCAAAAGCTGAGAATTGTTGAGTTAAGACCTTCACTATCTATTGTTAAAAAAGGAAATAAAACTTTATTTCTCATTCATTTAAATGTTCTGAAGAACATTCTCAAATGTTAACATCGTCAATTGAAATTGTTATCATCTCACCAGCAGGTGATTTAACCTCTCGACGCAATAACATATTCGTTATCGGCATCTGCAAGGAATGCCTTGTATACCATTTCATCATTTTTGCTTATTTAACGCTTCAATGAAATCACACAAACACTACAATTTTGTGGTAGAGATGTTTGTAAAATGAAGCACTTTTAGCTATATTGAGGCTTTCGTAATAACACTACTTATTTTAGGAAAAACTTTTAACACTCTTGTTGTTTGCATTTTTTGAAAGTTTATTTTAAAGATTCCTTTTGTCTTTCGTTTATTATTGTTCACAGATTTGTGCAATAATTAGTTAAGAAGACCTATTATTTTGTAATCCATAAAATATGAAATGAATTTTTAAATATGAGAAAATCCATCATTTATGTTAACTATAATTAAAAGTCGGATTGATCTTTACTTTTCTCTCAAATTATGAGTGATTAGTCAGCATTGCTCTCGGCGTATGAATATATTATCAATTATATCAAGTTTATGAACAAAGTTTGCAAAACGACAGTCAGTTCAACAAGTGCTAGGGTTGTCGAAGTCAGGCTAATGTTCACACCGAAAAATAGCGAAACGACATTTTTGCGGTTACATTACTTTTCACTTGTTAGCCATCGACTAGTTTTCTGTTTCAAAAGATTCTCAGTGTTTGCAAATAGAAGTCTGGAAGCTATGACTTAAAGTAAACTTATTGTGGAACAAGTTCATGGTCAATGTTAGATAAGTTCAATTTGGTTTGGGATTGTCATCTTTTATATATTGTCAATTCGTTGAGTTGTTTCAAACTTGTATTTTAGCAACAGAGCTATGAAAGCGTGACAAATAATAATCGTTGCCAAAAAACGTCTGCCTTTTTCTTGACCAGAAAATACTGTCCTTTGATGCTTGAAATCTATTTCTCCCCTATTTTTGGCTTTCGACTCGATAAGTGATTTTGGGGCCACACATAAAATCGAGCCTTTGTTTTATTTCCTATTACGCCTTAAGTCTACACTTCAAATCATTGACTCTTTTGGTTCAATCAATACCAGGGTTTATACCAATAGATGTGATCAATGATAGGAAATAAAAGTATTTCAACTATTTTTGAATTAATGGTTACTTTGCTCTAATCTTGTTTTTAAACAACTGTTCACTGAAAGAGTAATATATAAAATAAATTTACCACAAATTTTTACTTTTGCATTATTGTGTATCAAATATGCGTTTATGAAAACAAACTGAAAACATAAATATTACCGTAGAATAGAATATATATTGATAAATGATTTGAAGAACAGTATAGACTTCTGTCGCAAAAATATACTGTAGTAATATTTTATGATTCGCAGCAAAAAAAGAGCCCCAATAATGCACGAACAAACACATTCAAAATATAGTTTGCTTGAGAAAACACTCGCAATACAAGGTGTTATACAGTATAACATTAATGCAATAGTTTAATCGATTCATAAAATAGCATACATTCAATCGTCAAAAAACATAGACATAAATCATTTTAGTGACATAAACATCCAATTTATTTTTTGGTTGAGAGAAAGGGAGAGAGAGAGAGAGAGAGAGAGAGAGAGAGAGAGAGAGAGAGAGAGAGAGAGAGGAAGACAGACACAGTCAGAAAGAGAAACAGAGACAGAAATAAGACTTAGGAAAAAGTGTTGCCAGAACTTCATATAAAATATAATTCTTGTTAAGTTAAATGGCAGTGTGTTTCCAAAATATTTTTTCCTGAAGTATTAGTTTCTCTACTATTAATGTCTTGAGCAGTAAAATGATTAAATTAATACAAAGCGAAACATAATTTAGAAGATAAAACTTGAATAAACTGTTTTTCAATTTTCTATAATAAGATTTTGATGAAAAAAGTCTTTTAATAATTAAGCTTAAATTCCAATTATAGAAATCGTATTTATTATTTCAATTAACTTAATTGATTGAATCCAGCAATCGATCAAATAAGTCAGGAAATAATTTAAACCAATAATTTAATGTAAATTTTTTTCATCTGAATATAAAGTGGAATCTTTTCTTAGTGAGACTGTATTAGATTGCAATGTGTTTGGCCATAAATGTAGAGCACTTTTTGGGAGAATTTAGCTTTTGATAAATGAGAAGATGCACTCAATCTGATTAGTGCTTAAGTACTACTTTGCTATTAGGTTTTTACTTAGGCTCGTTTTAAGAGTCTTGAAAAGGGTTGGAATTATAATATAATTATCGCCTCATGCATGACAAGACCATCCTTTACTACAACAAAGACTTTCATTTATGCTTAACATTAAATAAATCTAAAAGTAATAATTCTCTTAATTTTATTGTTTGCTTTTCATTTGTAATTATTACAGTAAATAATGAATAACATTCCTAATACAGTAAACTAATTATTTTCAGAAGAAAACATTTTTTCAAGTATTCATTCACATGAAGTCCTTACTGATTTTTGTTAAACTCTCAACTAATACTTCATTTTCTAATCCTTTATTTTCAAATTTCTGTTATTTTTCTATTCTTCTAAAGCATAGCATGCATTGGGATTACATTTGAAAATACTATGTTTTTTTTATAAATAATTCTTCTCTGTATGTCTACAATATATGAAAAAACATATTCTATACTGTTTTCAAAATATGATGTATTGATGTATTTCTAGTAATAACTCAAATGGAAAAAGTGTAGAGAATTTTGGTTCCTTGAATCCTAAGTCAAGTGACTAGTAGTTCATCGTTAGAATTGATGTATTGCTCAACTTTTTTCTATCTTTTTCTGGATTAAGCTAAAATCTATTGCTTAAGGTTTGGAAAGGAAAAGAATCTGCCTTAAGGTATAAACATTCAAATGCATCAAATGACAAATACAGTAATCGTGAATTAAATATTCAAATAAGAAATTATGTTTGCAATTCATTTTTTATGCAATTTGATTACTTTGCGTTTTAACATTAGAGTCCAATTTTAGAAAATTGTAATTTAGTTAAATGAATGCTCAATAAAAGTTTTATATCCCTACGTCTAATAATTTTAGTTCCTTAAGTATTTTTAACTATGGCTTATGTATCGTTTGAATATAAATAATAAGTTTATTTAATGTTTGAATTCCATTTCGTAAAAGTAATAAAATTTAATTTTTACTGTTTTAAAAATGGCAAAAATCTTAAGGAAAAAGACATTTAGATTTTTGTAATATTAAGTACAGGATGTTCTAAAAGACTAAATTTATTGTTGAGAATTTTGTATAATTGGCAGCAGTGCATAATTAGCTAAAAATACAAAACAGCGGCAATTCTTTTTTGATTCTTCACCTTCCAAATAGAAATAAAAAATATTTCTGATTTAAAAATTATTTAATACATTTAAAAACTACATTTTGACATTATGACAATTACTTACTTCTTGTACGTGCAGACATGCTTTAAAGCATCATTAACTAAAGAATTAAGCATTCTTACCAGTGGTGGTTGCAGCTAAGCCAGTAAAGGGTGTATCAAATATCTATATATATATTTTCTCTATAATAAAGAAATCCCTGAAATATCCTTTCAAATAACTCACCGATTCTGGGAGACTGTTAACCAATATGGGAGGTCTGGCAGCTTTAGTCTCTTTTGCAAAGCTCTTAATAATGAAAGCTATCAGGAAAGCATACAGTATAAGAAACACTACAAATTATGAGATCAACTTATTTATTATTTTTCAATAGCTATGTGATGCATGAAAGTCCAGGTTAAATATGTTTTTAAGAAGAAAAATATTTATTAAGGAATAATTTTGATTAACAATACGACCCAGATAGCGATGGGTCTTAACAGAAATTTCAGAACTTCTAATTTACAACTCCAAAAGTGATATTTCAATTACATTCTCATTTTATTTGGAGTTCTGTCCCATCGGACCTAAATTCGTGACTTAAGGTTTAGACTTATGTGCTTAACATACTTTTGATTGTATGCCTACACACAAGATTTGAAGTATTAAACTAAAGTTTTATTCAAATGAGTAATAATTAATGCTTCTCATGATACTAAAGCTTAGGACCAAATTAATTACCTAACAATAACCTGATAGTAGACTTGTAAACATGATGTCCTGCTATGAGCACAATCATAATCAATTTAAAGGCATATTTAATTCTGTTAAGAGTCTTATACTAAAAGACTTTTGGAGTCAAACTTTGAAGTGCCTGGACTTGAATAATCTCTTCTGTATCGCTTTAGGGGTTATGCAAATCAAGTCGAGGGAAAACTTTCGGTTGGAGAAAAATCTTCAGACATAGCAAAGAGAGAAGAAGACACATTCCGTATATTTTATTAGAAACAATACACACAGTTGTCTTCCCGCTAACAAATAAGTTAATCCTCTTCTAAGGTGGTCGACATATACCTATAAACAATGCTAACACTGAAAAAATAATTCTACCACAACTTCGCTACCATTAATGCCTTCAAGGTATTAATGGGGCTGTTCTTTAATTTAAATAATATTTGGTAACATGTCCTCAACGGAAGAGAACATTTTATATATCAAAACTCATTCCCTATCAGCGTATTATAATTATACATACTTTAGCTGTTATTACAATAGAAAAGCTTTAATTATATCAGTCAAGTTCAGATCCATCTCAACGCTTAAAGCTCACGACTTTTTTAGAATCCCATCAGGTTTTCCTGCAATTAAAGTTTTAGTTGAGTTCTGACATCAAACAAAGTTACACACTTACAGACATCACATTTAATAAATAAAATGCTACACGAATAGGAGTTTTGCATAAGGGATATAATTGTCGAACAATATAGATAAGAAACCAAGAAATGCTTTAAAAATCGATGTCCTATTCCGCAAATTGTCAGTTTCTAATCAGCTTTAATTAAAAATCTTGTTTTTATTTTGTTCATAATATTTTTAATTAAGTATTAATTAATTGAATCAAAAATTATTAAATTATTAATATCGAAAAATGAAGTTATCATTGTATTTGATAAGAATCAATGATTTAAAATCCAAACTGAATTTATGGCATATATTATACCAGAAGAAACCCTTTCCCGTGTTTAACCTTTTTTAAAATTTATTACATCCTCACCCTTTGCGCAATACAGTATCTAATTATTTTATAGCCTTTTCCTACTGTCTTATAACATTACTTTGCATATAAACACTTATATAATATGATAGTTTGATGTGTTAACGATTCTCAAATAATAGTCTCACTGAAACAACTATTAGTCAATTAATTTAAATTATTCTGTTTGATCTGTAGGACATCTTACTGTAATTGTCTGACCCAAACCATTGCTCTAAATTCGTGTCCTCATACTTAATGACTTAAGATTAGACAATTTTTTCCCTTAATTTTCTCTCAGAGCAGTCGATAGCAGTGACCCTTTATTCCCTTCTTCTGCCAGTTCTTCTTTTACTTACATTATGCAGATATACAAGCAATAGAGAAACGGTTGTGAATCACCAGCTGCTACTGCAGTGACGTCCTTAATCGGTCGTCATTGAACTGATCCCACCTGATCCCAAATAAGATTTCATTTTCTCTTCTTTACCACATAACGAATGACACTTCGATTGCATAATTGACCAATTATTATGATTCACAGCATTACTCAATATTAGACGTCAGGAATTTTATTCATTGTCATTAAATGATTCATAAAAACAAAATAAAATCTCGTTATATGATTGTAAATAAAAATTTAATGAAATGAAATGCAATGTAAGCCAGAACCAGAGTCATAACTAGCTAAGGGGCAAAGGGCAAAGGGGGCCCATGAGCATTTTGAGCTTATTAAGTATAGGTCTGTAGGCATACAAAATTGACAAATCTCACATATTGGGGGTTTACCAGAAAACTCCAACCAAAAATTTCTTGGTACGGCACTGGCCAGAAAAATAAAACCAAACTCGAAAACTTAATAAATTTAGTAAATGTCTTACAAGTTTAAACTTTTAACGAATTTTGTTTAGCAGTTTCGGGCGGATCCTAATAAGAAAAACTACAAAAACATGCAATTTATTGATATTCTGCACAGTATAGGTATTGTTAATTTGAATTCGCAGTGATGTTAAATCTTATAAATAGATTACAAAAAAGTCATGGCAGGTGTGATCTGATTTTTGAAACCGCAGAGAAGAGGTGCTTAATGTAGATCTACAAAAAGGATATGGAGGGTAACTAATAACCCGTGCATTTTAAGCGCCGGCAATAAATATAAAATAATTTTCATATAATATTTTATCGAATCATTTATTATTTAAAATATGATCACAAATAAAGGTTGCTTTGAACTGACTCTTAATAAAGGGCATTAAAACAGCAAATTTATCGCCTCTTAAAAGATTATTACTTATGTATAGAGAAAGATATCCTTTTAAAAAGATTTCAATATGGATAAGAAGAATATAAAATACAGATACTATTATTAATGAGATGATCGAGTTGTATACGAGTTGATGGAAATATCTGCACGTTTTTCGCATAAATGAATCCCAACCCCCTTTTGCTATATTTCTGTGATATTCTCCCCATATATTCTCGAATAGCTTTATCCTTAAGATAGTTTATAACACAACTCGCGACCAGAAAACGTAATTTGAATAATAACCAAAACTAAGGGCTCGAGTCTTTGCAGTCTCATTAAAATTTAAGTCACGATTCTCTTATATTTTGGCCCATCGCTCAACATAGGGTCCATTTCTCTTTTGTGCCTTTCGTATTACGTGCTAAACAACTTGTTTCCTCTCCCCTCATACCAGAGTCCAATAGCATCGTATTATCTGCAAAGGCTTTTCGGTTTCACTTTTTTTCTCGCAAACCACAAAAGCTAAGAGAAGGCGATAGTTAGCAATTCGTGCTTCTGCTAACTGTTACTTAAAGAAGTTTTTTATTATATTATTATTATATCTAAACCATAAATTTATTTTATTTTGTATTTAAAATGTGAAGCACGTGTGGCGTATTTAGTAGGTTAGTAACCGTCGATTTGAGGAACATATTGTTTTTGTTCAAATAATTCGCTACTGTACTCATGTATAATATTTCACTAATGAGGCTAAACATTTCTGAGATTATAAATAGAATACTGGGCTGTTATCAACACGATTTATTGATAGCATTGGCTCTACAAAAAATTGCCAATTTATGAAGTACTCTATTTTGTTTTACTTCTCAGCTCAACTTTCTTCAATATAAACCTCGAGAGCTTTTTGTGATTAAATGTTCCTCCAATTCAGAAGCTATTGATTAATGTTTCGATAGCTGTTATCTATACCAAAAATATGCTGATTATATCTAAATTAAGCTAAGCTTTAGTTTCCTACAAATCTACTAACTTGATAAAAATCTAGATTAAAATTTCACTACAAGTAATTTGCAGTGTATTAAAGTTAGAAAATAAAGAGCATTTATTTAGAACAGTGACAGCAAATCCATACCAATTCCTTTCGAGTTATTCAACTTTTTCTATTACTATATTTTATTGATAAAGAATAGCAATTCAATGCTTAACAATTGGAAATGTAATTTAACAATTAAGCCCTAAAAATAAATTTTGGAATCGGTGCCTAAACATAGAGGGGTTGCCTTTTTAGTATTTTCTTCTTATATTGTGGCAATTTATATCTATTTACAGGTAATTTCTTTACATATAAAACCACATGCAGAATAATGTTATGGTTTGATGTGTTAACGACCTCCCACCCCTGGCCCCACCACTGGCCACAGCTCTCCCTATCACTTTACACGTGAATTATAACAAAAGAAAACATTCTAAACACATACATTTTGAATGTATTTCAAACATTTTATTAAAAAATAAGTTCAGATTTGGGTAAATCAAGTGTTCAATCATCTGAAACCTTGTCATACATTAAAAATTCTCAAAATATGAATTATTTTACAAAAATTTTTATTTGAAGGTTTAAATAAATGTTCATTTTTAAGAATATAAATTAAACCGTTTAATTAATTAACCTTAATATTAGCTTTCAATCAATTTATTTTTTAAACCTCTGTCACAAACTTGAGCCTCGAACCTCTCTTAAACCTCGTACCTCGAGGTTCTGAACCTACGAACCTCAGAACTTCAGCGCATAAACGATTTGATATATTTTAAAAATTGTAAACAATATTCTCAATTATTGTGTTATTTATAGAAAATGTTGATTCAAAAATAAGTTTAAGTCTAGAACCACGAACCTCAACTCAAACCTCAGGTTCTGTAACCTCAGGATCTCAATATTTAGAACCTGATCCTCAACCTCAGGTTCGAAGTTCGCGTTCTAGAGGGTCATTATGCACATCATTATACATAGGATAGCAGGAACTCAAGGAATGACAGTCACGTCATCCAAATGGTGTTCGAGTAGTGATAATCTTAAGATAATTTTTATAAAATCACTAATACTTTCATTGAATTGTTTTATATCTAATCAAAATAGTGCTAAATTTTTGATATCAAAAGGCGATTGTTTTGCAATATTATGCAAAACAGATGTTTTTGTTACAAATAATTATTTAAGATTTGATTAATTAATAAATGATTAGTATTTCTAAAGTGAAGCCCAAAGTTTATGCGTTAGTTAGTAATAAAGTTTTGAGTGGTCTGTTGTCGAGAACTGCCGTTTGGCGTCACTCAAAGTTTGGTAAGCAGTGAACGAACACAATATGCTTTCACACACTCTTATACACTCTTATACTGCTTTGCTTTGGTCTGCTTTGGATGTGTTCACAATAGAGTTTCATTCGTTTGCTTTAGTGGTGTTTCAGCATTGGATGTGTTCGGATGTGTTGTTGAACTGGTTTTTGGTTAACTCAACAGTGCTTTCATTGACTGCATTTTTGCTAACAGTTTGACTTTGACTTCAATATTAATTCTTAATATTTAACAATAATTGTGTAATAAATGCTTTGGTTTTAATACGATTTTATGGTTTAGTTTTGGCATTAAATCCACTTTTAATTTGTTTTATATTAAAGTGTAATTCAAGTCAATCACTAAATAATAATATAATAAACTTTTTTGTTTCCAAAAGTTGTCAAAATTGAGATAAACTTTAATTAAAAGTAAATATTATTAAAAAGTCTTCATTTTATGTTTGACTTCAATCTAAAAATTAATTAATAATTACTTCCAATGAATTAAATATTTACTAAAGTCTTAACAAAACTTCAAAACTAATATTTTTCTAATTTTATTAATAATTGAAATCTTTTTTGATTTAGATTTTATGTATTTAACTGTGATATGAATTGAGATAATCGTCAAACAAATGGATTTATTTGACAAATGAGTCGACTATTGCTTATATTGCTCTCAATTGTGAATCACTTTAATTGCAATAACTTTTTGGTCTAAACTTTTATTACAATTAAACCAAAAGTCAGACTTACTGTGAATCACAGAAAGGAATAATTAAATTACAATCTAATTGTCTGCTAATGTAATGTCATCTATAGGTTTACCAAATGCACGATTGCATCAAATGGTGAGTTCATTAAAGTTATTATCATTTCATTGAAAATATTTTTAAAGCACTTCTAAAAAAGTAGACTTTTTTGGTTGAGTTATATATTGTTTGCCAAAAATCAATTTTAGTTGACATTAAAAATGCATTTTCTTAGAGTTTGCATTATTTGAAAGTGATTTTTGATTTATTTAACTTTCATTTAATAAATGTTTGATATTTGAAAGTTTGCTTTTATTCAGATATCTTTATAACAGATCTGAACAATAGTTGTAATGCATGAAACAGTTGAGCAGTTCTCCAAATACTGATTGTACAGTACTTTTGCTGCGACTGAACAATCATTTGTAGAGAACTTCAATCGAATTGATTCGATGAAAGCCAGTCATTACTGTCTTCTAATAATAATTGAATGCAGTTTTAGATAAAGCACTGAATGGTAAACCAATTTTACGAAGCATTTGGTTGACGGCTAACGTCTATTCAGTTTATTTATTATAAAAAATAATTATTGTTAGGAATAAAGGGAATGAAGATTCTGTTAAATAATTATTGAGAACTAATTATAGATTAAATTCTTAACTAATTTGTAATCAAAATAAAGTTTTCCGACTCTCTGATTAACTATTAGTTAATAAAACTATTATTTGAAACATTGATATATTGGAAAATAATTTTCAAATGACTACTATTTAAATATGTTTGATATTTGAGTCATTTTGAATGCACTAAAAGATCATTAAATGAATTAAGATTTGAGAGAAATCATTAATTTTAATGATTTAAAACTAATTCTAACCTATTTCTTATCTCAATGTTTTCCCTAATATATAGAGACTTATCATTGGCATAGATTCAAGTCGTTAATGAAAATTGAAAACTATATATAATTTTAAAATTTCTTAACATGAGTATAAGTGTATAAAATTTCAAATTAATCAAAACCGCAAACATTTAATATAAAGAAATGCTTTATTAGATTTGACACAAAAACTTAATTTGCATTTTGATTATATCTGCAGTTTTATAGTATAGGCACATAATTAGCTTATTTTTGTTTAGACAGCATTTTCTCAGTGGTCATTGTGTTCCAGTAGTGCCAGTGATTGTACAGAATCTGTTTTATTTATATAAATATATACCAAAATTAAGAACATGTTTCTCTACTAGTATTAGAGCTTAACTAATAACTTATGCAATCCGAGAGTCACTAATAGACAAAGTAAGCAAAAAGCTTATAAGAGCTGCTCAGTGTTTATACTCTTAGTTCTTACAGTTTTGTTCAATACTAACTCTCCGGTAACTTTGTTTTCACTTTGCATCACTTCTTCACCACCACATCCAATAACATTCATTAATGCCAACTCCCGGTGGACACTAAAGAATTCAGTCACTCTATGGCTATTGCTAGGGGTGGCCATCAATAAAACCAGTTTCTTGTATACTCTGATGATGGACTTGATTCGGGCCAATCCCTTAAGGGCTTCTCAACTCCATTGAGACATTCATTGCTAGCAATAAATGTTTGTTCGACTGAGAATTAGTTCAAGATAGTGACCAATATTCAAACCTTTTTCACCAGTGCTTTATTCTCCACCAGAATAAGAATAAAAAGTAAACATTTGTGTTATTATTAGAAATTATCTTTTAGTGTCAGTTCAAATCATATCTCAAATAAGATTTGATTTTTCGAGATTTTAGTTTTTCTGTTCTATATTTACTAAAAATCTATATTTTTTTTATGAAAGATATTGAATTTATTTAATGAAATCTTCATTACGTGCTCTAATCAATTGTTTTGTTGATTCAATTATATGTCTATAGATTTTTATAAGTTTTATATAAAAGTAGAATTAGAGTGAAATACAATACAATGCTTTCATTTTCCTGGACCAGATCCGCATTCCTGATAAAAACTAATTTAATTTCAATCCTATCTCAGAGTTCAATATAAAATTAATTTTTAGCTTAAAGCTTATATACGGTTCAGTAGAATACATAAATCATAGCATAAAACTTCAACATTCTCTCAATAAATTTTTCATTTTGATTACTTTCTTACTTGAATCCAATCATTTTAGATCTCAAACTAATAGAAATTTCAAAAATATATGAAAACAAGACATAGAATTTCGGTCAAGGATTTGAAAAAGTTATTATCGAAACAGTTCAACAATTTATGATAATCGGAAGTTTATTTAAACAGTTGTATAAATAAATGTTAAAATGTTTATTATAGAGAATAAGACGACTAATTAAATAATTGAGAGAAAAATATTTGATATAAAAAATTAGTTTAACATTTGAATAAAGCTCTAAGACTTTTTTTGTTGTTGACTTTCTCTATAAGTGGATGTCCTGTTCGTAAAGCAATTTCTCAAACGCATCGCTAATCACGTAAGACCGCACCCATCTTTCTCTCGAATGATAATGCTATGGCTCCTGTGTCTCGGCGGCTATTATGATGATTCCCTACTTATTCTTAAATCAAAAGCAAAAAAGTGTAGACCAATGCATATTATGAGATCATTTACTAAGCGCTTTGCGGTGACCACACCTTTGCCTTGTTGCTCGTTTCTGGCCTTCTCTTCATAACTCACAGCTTCTAAATTTTGTGTCTTTTCGCTTTCGTTATATACTGTTATATATATTTATATACAATTAAGTTAATAATAATATAGCGAATAGGCTTTCACTCAATTTGGGCCCAAAAATAGTTTAATCATCAAAACAAACTTACGAAAGAAAAATGCATCGAAAAAATCTCTTTTATTTACACTGCTGTTAGTCTGACATAACTTGACTTCTCGTCTTAATTGTTTCTCTTTATATCTCTTGATTGCTAACAATGCAAATAAAGTGATTGTATGCGAAGAGTTTGCCATAAAACAGTTGTCTTATTAAGTTTTGAGTAAATTTGATTATTATTTGTTGAGTTCCGTTAAAGTTTATGTTGGAATTGATATAAATTCTGACGCAGAGCTGTGCGAGACTTAATCTCATTCATCGCATTGCCATTAAAGTCAACAAAGAAGTAGGAATTTAGTAAAGCGTGTGTTCAACTAAATGAAAAAATATAAATATAAAGTGAACAGCCTTTGCATGATTTGATTCTAACGTCTGAAGACACAAAATTTATGACACTCACAACTGTATGATAGAAACCTTTTTTCATACTTAAGGTATTATTACTTCTTAAGCTGCAATTGTATTACTCTTATAATGTTTTTTCACTCTTTTACGTGAATAGGAATGAGAAAACGATTTCTTTTGCAGCTCTAAAATATGAAGAATATCTTTGAATAACTAGTCTTTATCTTCGTTTTTATGAGTATTTAATGAGAGAAGTTTTATACACAATATATAATATTTTTTATGTTATAATATTTTGAGCTGAGGTTTAATAAAGAGAGCAATGACTCGAAATTGAACCAAGAATTCAATATGAATATTGAAAGATGAAGAGATTGAGGTGAAAGATGTCTATTTAATAGGAATTTGTCTGAATTAAGGTTTCAATAGTTGAGAAAAGAATTTTTTGCGGAGCTTTTCCTTCAAAAATATTGTTTGAATGTCTGTTAACATGTTTTTTGCGTGAATAATGAAATTCTCACTTCATTTAAATAACATTATGAAATTAGTGCTACTTTTTTCTTTCTTTTCAAAACAAGATTATCTTTCAATTGAGTTATATTATAAAATCTGGTTTTGACCGTCCATTAACTTAATACTCTTTAACTCATAATAAAGAAACCGTGAATTGAGTAAAGCTATAATTACTTCTACGTATAATTGTGTATAACTTGTATTTTGTGTAATAATATTAATGAAACATTCTGTGGAATATAAAAAAGTCTACAGAATCGTAAAACTGAATGCTTATAATTTGTTTTATTGTAACATTCATTATCATTAGCAAACATATAACTCCAACATTACATTACATAACTATCAGAAATAACTCGTGTCAGCAATTTTGTTAAAATATAGTGAGTGCAGCAGTTTTAACATTGTTTTTTAGCCATTGGCTATCATAACAGTAATAATAATAATATAGTGTACTGAACAGAATCATTATTGTAAATTCTCAGCTCCAAAACAACTATGAAATGTACACAGAATAGAAAACTAAAGCCTCAGCAGAAACAAACAGAAAACAAATAAAACCCTGAACTTAGTTTGTATTGGGACTCAAATACTAGAAACGGACATCAATTCTCTTTCGCCGTTTTTTCTGCAAACGAGTAGAATATCATCGCAATAAAGATTTGGGCGAAACGTGTGCCCAATTCGAGTTTTGGTGATATTTACAGCCAGTCTGAACATTGGGCAATCGTCACAAATCCCAATAGGGGTAGAGAAATGATAATTTGTTTGAGGCCATAAAATGCATCACAACATGCGAGCCGTACAGCTATTTATGTTCTTTATCTTAAGTAAGAAACAAATAGAGTCATGGATTTCTTGGATTTAAACTAAAACATGAAACCATTTAACCAGTTATTTGTTTCTTAGAATTCGTTTAAACTTTACTCGTTTTGTCTCTAAAAGACTATTAACTCTAAAATTCTAACCTTAATAATAAAAAATAATAACTCTTTAGAAGGATTTACGACAAAATAGACGTTTCATAAGAAATTCAATTTCAAGAACCAATTTTTGAGAGAATTAAATTGAATAACAATTTTGTTTCATTAATAACGTTTCATTCAATATATTGAAAAATAATTTAAAGAATAAACTAATTATTTATCCATTAAATAACAAAATTTCATGTGTTATCGGAAAGCTTATCATTTGAATGCAAAATGAGTACAATGAAGACTATTCTGAGTAATATATTCTGTAATTCAATAGCTATTGAATAGTTAAAACAGTGAATAGCATAACACACAACACACACGCTGAAGATTGTGCAACATATCACTGGTTCCTCCCCAACAATGAGCCGTTTATTACCATCAAGAAAGGCACATACCTTTGATATGTAACCTTTTGCAGATTCCATTCTGAACCAGTACTAACTCATGCATTGGTATGTCTAATATCAGCGTTTGATTAGTTTCTCTCCTCAGCTCTGACTAATAAAAAAGAAATACAAATACCCGAAGAAAACAACATTAGAGTCGTTTGGTTTTATATTTGCCCCAAAAGCGTCTCTAATAAGATAATATCTACTTTAGAGTCTCTGCACTTTTTTGCAAACTTTTCTGGTTTTCGGATTCTCTCTCTCTCTCTCTCTCTCTCTCTCTCTCTCTCTCTCTCTCTCTCTCTCTCTCCTCTCTCTCACTTTACGACTTCCTTCTTATTTTTGGATATATCGTCAAAAACTTTGAAGATGATGATGATGTGGTGATGACACATGAATGTGCGATAATATATCTCTAGGCCATTGACGCGCCAATTCATTTCGTATTATTCGTATCTCTTCTTATACCAGTATTTTTCCCTTTTTGGTTGCGGCGTAAAAAATTGCAACGCTTTCACATGTTTTATTGCTATTGATGCTGTCCTGCGATTAGATTCAAGAAAAGAGTCTTCACACCAGTGTCTGTACAGCTATTCTTAGGATTAGCTTAGCTTTTACTCTGTTTTAGTTTTGATACAGTTTTCGTTATCCAAATAATTTATTTTTTACTCTATAACTGTTTGTTGGACTTAATTAGTTGACAGAATGAAAGAATGATATCTATTTTGATAAGAATAATGGATATGAGTCTCACTGGGTGTGAATCTAAACGATTGTACGATGTTTTGACACAATTAACTTCTTGTCCTCACATATTCTCCATTTTTTATACTAATAATCATTACAATGAGTTAATTAGTTTCTGTATCATTAAAGCGTTTGCTTTCGTTTAAAATAGTTTGAATTTAAAATAAATAATCAAAATATTGACTAAACCCAGATTGTAAATGATTACTGCTATTAGTTAAATGATTATATCTATGAAAATGTGCGTTAAGACTATCTTGAATATCAAAATAGTTAATGAGTCTCATACGGCCCCTAAAAACTTTGTAATTTAATCCTTGCTGTGAAATAAGGTAAGAAAAAATAGAAGGTATACCACCGACTGTTACTTATTTTTCACTCCCTGATCGTGAAAATTTGCGGTCATATGTATAACATATCATAGTATTAACCCTGAAAAAGAGTCAAAATGCTGATAGAGTCAAATCCATTATCACCATAAAGAGGAATTTGTATAATAAAACATTAGTCAAAGACTGAGCCTCTTTTTGTCCACTGGTCTGATTTTATCGAACTGAAGGTTCATTATTTCGATATTTAAAGACTTTATTCAAATGGTTTAGCATTTTGATGGCTAACAAAACCTTAAAAATATATATATTTATATTTTAATGCGAATAAGTTATCGGATTTGAAATATGCTGTTTATTCACAACTGTACCCATTCGTGAGCTATAATGATTGGTCCCTATAATGAAGAGAATCAGTGTTCTCTATCTTATATTTTTCTTGAAAAAGAGCTTATTTCACAATGATTTTCATCAAAAGATTTCTATTTTTAGGCTATGAAAATATATTAATGCACAACATCTTTCATATTGAAAAAATTGAGGCCAAACCTAACATGTACTTTAATTTCTTCTCTATTGTAGATGTTTTTCTCAATGCTATACACTTTTATTCAATGGTTCACTTTATATGAATATATTATACATTATATGTTGGAATATATTAAATGAATATCATATACAGTGCAACTTTTTTAGAAAAGTGATTTAAATATGAAAAGGGCTCAGTTTCGTAATATTTAGTATAATAAAGTGTCTCAATTTTCTTTAGAATGTAAGCGCTTAGAGTGTCATAGAGATGATGAAAATACAGTAAATCATAGTTTATTATTCATATTTATTGAATACCAAAAACAGAGAAGATTATGATTACAAACGCAAACCGAAGATGAACTGCAAATATATAATTATCTGATTCTTGGTTCAAATTATTTCGAAAGATTAATTGGTATTTATATATAATTTATTTGCAGAGCATTTCATTTGGACTTATTATACAGAAAATAATTTAAAAGCATTTTGAAATTTATTAAGTTTATCGGAGTTGTACTGTATTGAATCATCAAACTTTTTATCCAAAGCTGTTCTCTCCATCCCCTGAGGGAAACAAGACATCCTCTGAATAACTCGTCATTTTATTGAAGCCCACTTTTGCATTCTCATCAGCGCTTTTAATTTTTGAAGTATGCTTTCAAATGAGTCTTTATTCGTCAGGTCTTCTAATATTCTAACATTTTAACACATCTCTCACTTCTTGAGCGCTAACAGTTGTTCACTGCTTCGCCACTTCTAACCAAATGTGCCAACCATTTAAACAATGATCACTTATGAGCAGAGAAAAAAATGCACCGCATGTGTTGGCTCTGCCTTTTGTTGAATTGTCGGAGGGATGCAATCATTATTCTGATGAAATGAATTGCTATTTAAAGGGATAGCCTTTGTGCTGCCTTTTAATCGGTGCCGAACCTTATTGTCTATGTTTTGACACTTTCAACTTTAATTATAAGCAAATTAAAACTTCTGCTAAAGAGAAATTCATAAACTATTTTTGCTTTCTTTTCTCTCATCATTAAGAACAATAATGGGAGTATTTATTATTACTATTCATGAATTATTAATTTTTAAAATTATATTACGTTATAATCAACTGTACTATTCTCTCAATTATTATTTAAATGGCTTTTTGTTTCTGTTTTATTAATTGTGTTTAAGGATTCACTTTCTGTATCAGTTGAATAATGTATTGTTGTATTTATATCTGAAATAAAATATTTACGACTACTCTCGAGATATTTTTCACCTTTTCTTTTACTAAAGCAAACATTACACGCAAACTAAACTTTAAAGTTATATTCATATGGCGTGGAATTTGAAATGAATTTCCATTATTTGATAACAAACTAAAATTGATATCATTTCTCATGTCATTCGTGTCACTCGTGAATTATATCTTTGCACTTAAGCCAAATAAAGTGGCGTTTGATTTATTAGCCAATAATTATTATATATAAATCAAACTTATCATAAGAAAAGAATTTCTGGTTAATTCATAAGACAATTATAGTCTTAGTTTAATTAATTTAGAATAATATTTTATGAGTTTGAGTTCAAAATTTGACTAAAAAGTATTCATAATCTCATTATTACAAAGAATTATTATTACTATTAGTATTTAGAGATAAATAACCAGAGTTTTGACAAATTATTTATGTTTAAAAAAGAAGTTTTTAATTATTCAAAGCCATCGCAGGGCAGAGCTATGCATAACTACTAGTGCAGGTAGTTTTGCAGTTATTTTCCAGTTTTCGTAATTCTATACTTATTTTTCAACCTAAAAGAATATTTTATCTTTTCATTCCATTAAAGGATATTAATTTGCGTTTAAGTGATCCTAATATTAATCAGTTGAGGCATAGTATTAATTCCCAAATGAGAAGACAGAAAAACTCGAGGAACATCATAGTAACTGAACTTTGCGTTACTGTGAGGTATATATCATTAGAATTGTATTAAACTTATTTAGTTCGACAAACTATTCAGTCGACTCAAATTATTTGATATACAGTCAGGAACTCAGGAATCTCTTAAATTAATGAAATACTCTTTTGCGATGATTATCTTTGTTGTTCACCAGAGGAATAGAGCTTGTCTTTAGTGACCGAAAATTGATTCGATATTTTTAATGAGCAAAAAATATTTCGATAACAAGAGAACGACATTTTAATTGATGAATAAAATGAGTTAATTTAGCGAAAAATTCAATGTTTATGATCATTAGTTAAAGTTATCCAAAAAATTTCAGATCATTAGATAGAGTTATATCACAATGAAATATAGCTATACTGTGCTCTATTTTGAAGGTATCAGCTTTTTATTTGATTAAATTACACAATTTTCTAAAGTTTCACAGAATTTATGACTTCATGAAGTGATGCTTTATTTAGACATTAAAGAGTGAATTATATTTTGGTTGCATTTCTGTGCATACATTATACTTAATTATTTTATATAATTACCAAACCTATCAGTTTCCATAGCATCCAATCTGGAGAATCATTCAAATATTTGGCTAAAATTCAAGCTTAAACTCAGTTTCGCGTTTCATTAGCTATTTTCACTCTGAATACATGCTCTTCACTAATACACTGTTAGTTAGAATGCAAACTAAAGCATATATTAGGGGAAAGACTAAAATTGTTTAATTAAAGTCTTTTAAATTAAGCGTATGTGCGAAGCAGTTTAAATTCATTACTCGTTTAAAATTAGTACAACAGCTCTACTCAGTATTTCATGCAATACTGTATTATAAAAATATCTAAAAATGAGAACAACTTTTGTTGTCTATGACAATATTGCACTGTTCACAAAGCACTTAACAATCACATCTGAAACGCTTTCATCTCTATACCATTCACATGCCTATCAGTCAAATGAAAAGTGGTTGGTATGAAAAAATGACTATTTCATAGACCAAACTTTATGAAGACGTGACGCTCTTTTTTCTTCCATTTTTTTAAACCTCAGCAACACTCGACTCCTGGTATTTAAACTTATAATAATTTCTACCAATATTGACCTAATTTTCTTATCAATTAATTCGAGTTATAAATAGTTGATGGACTTCAAAGTTTCATAAACTCTAGTTTTTTAATCAAACAAAAAATGAACTCAAAATTATTGTTTTACTTTTTATTGTGATACTAATTGACTGAATCTCTAATGGTTTTTAAAATTAATTTTCGACATTTTTTAATGTTAAAGATGTGCTCAAATTTTTTTAGTGCATTGTCAATTGAAAATAGATTACTTTGAATATGGGTCAGCATTACATACAATACGTACATTACGTACAACATTACAATATGAAGACATTAATTTAAGCTCAATTTAAGGAGTGTTAAGCACTTGCACTGAACTACAAATAATACTCATCTCAATTAATTAAAACTTATGAATCATTCACTGCTAAACTAATTTTGAACAATGGAATCATTGCTCATAAAAATCTATATATTTTATTAGAAAATAATTTGAAATCTAATGAAATTCTCTTAAGTTTAAATTGTGTTAATGAAAGTGATTTAATGTGTGCCAAAGAATATTAAAAAATGCGAAGGTTTTTGCTTTAATTGAGAAAATACGATGAAAGCAATGAGTGAATGAATGGCTTATTTCTCAGTTCATGTTTCATAATTATAAGATTAAAATTTGTTAATCCATTAAAATTCAAATTCGATTACAAAACTTAGTTTGAAGGTAAACTTCTCGTTTGAGTCACAAAACAAAAAATTGCACAAATACATAGTCCATATGTACAGTCACCCAAACAAAGTTTGGTAAAATCCATAAAAGTCCAGTCATGCGTAGGATAAAAATGAAGGGACGAAACATAAATGATTGTTTAGTCGTTGAAAACGTTATTTTATTCAAACTAATAACAGAACTTACTTTAAGTCAAATAATTATAAGCCTTTATTACATGTTTATGACCGCATCTTTTCTGGAATGATAATAACATAGCTTTGTTTGAGTGACTGCACTAAAAGTACAACTTATGTCAAATGAGAACTGTTCCTAAAATTTAATCTTATGATTTAGAGCTCATTTCGTTGTCTGTAATCCCTTAATGATAATCAACACTCTAATCCATTTGCAGAGACGGGTCATCATTGTTGCCGTAGAACTACAAAAAATAAGATAAAACAGTGATTAAGATTTGAGAATTAGAGTTTGAAAAGTTAATTATGTTCACTGTTTTGAACACAACAATGCAATGGAATGAAGCTGTGATACGTTTCAATTAATTTTCCATTAAGAAAAAACAGTTAGAGATATATTTATTTTGATAGTAATATAAAATAGCACTCTGTTTGAAATAATGCCTTTTTCTCATTCTAACTGTTCTTTCACTTTGTTTATGTGTCAAAAAACTAAAACAGACAGTAATATCATAGCTGTATAACAATGCCCTGATTTTTGTAATAAATGATTTAATATCATGTTATTCAGTATAACATTAGTTTAGGTGTTTATTCCTATGGGCGAAAACATATAAACATTTAAATAATTCATATATAAAAGTATCTGATTTTTTCTTATAAATAAAAAAATTATTCTTTCATAACATTTCCATTGACACAAAACTGAATTACTTTTTTCATTAAGAAAACTGAAAACATTCAATTTCATGCCAGTACAGAACATATTATGTATAAGTTATATAAATATTGGACTTTATTATTCGAGTCATGTTTTGGGCGCATTTTGTGTTTATTATTCTCTGATTATTATTCAATATGATTATGTTTTGTTATGTTAGAAAATTTTTCAGTCTGGCAGCAAATGTACCGATAATTTTAAACTGTTTTAAAACTTATGAAATAAGTGACGCTCCAGTTCTGTTTTCATGTTCTTATGAAACAAATATTGATTTATACATAATTTTTTGTCCTAATACGAGACCACAAAATTGTCTTTTTACTGGATATATAATGAAGTCTAAAAGTTGTAACTGTAATAAAAAGTTTACGTGCTTTTCAAAGCGTGAAATTCAATTATGAAAATAATATATTTTGTAATAAAGTATTATTTAAACACATTTTTATCGTTCAAATAATTTAAAAAACAATACAAATTAATGTATAAACAAATTTTTCTATTAATGCTTATGTTGTCCTAAACAATATGTCAAATGTTCCCATTTTTGTCAAAAGTATTTTATTATTATTTATTTCATAATAAATTCCTCTTTAATCAGCAGTTGCCCTAAATTTTTATATATTTATCAAATATGAATATAAATAATTAGTTGTTTATAAAAATAGTCCCATAAAAGTGTCAGAACTTTTTTGAAAACACTGAAAATGAAATCTTTTAGTTTAATACAGATCTTAACTTTTTTGCTGTTAATCATTAGTTTAATACTAACTAATGCTGAGAATAAAATGAAAGCAATACCTAATGGAGTGGTTGTTAAAAATCTGAGGCGAAAGATATTCATCAATGAAAGCGATACTCAACCGGAAGATTTTGGAACAAAATTAAAGAAAAGATCTGGTCGTCGAAGGAATGGTGTCTTATATAATGAGAATATGAAAATTAACAGAAATGACAGCATTAAAAGTGTGAAAATTTATGGTAAGACTAATAAACTTAAGCTCAAACCGAATAACGATTCTATGGAAACACAAAATATTTAATAAGTTATTATTCATATCCAGTGTTAATTTTGTTTATAAGTATATAATCTTTAATGTTTTTTATTTAAGGTATAATTGAATTTTGAATACTATTATTTTAATCATTATCTATGCTTTAATTGTAATGAAAATATGTTAACTCAATGAAGTGTTTGTTTACAGAAATTAAGTTTTTATTAATATTTAACTGTTTTTCAAAAATAAATGTTAACCTTTTTTGAGATAAGTTATCTCAGAAAATAAAATCTAAATGAAATGGAGTGGAATGTATGTGGAATGTATATGGAATGGAAGTAAATAATGAAATTGAAAATGTAATGGAAGAGGAAATGAAAAATAATGAAAGTTTGATAAAACATTTTACGATTATTAGGAGTGAATTCTTTATATCAAATATTTATCATTTCATATGAAACTATTTTCCATTTGTCTTCACTTTTATGGTTTGCATAAAAGTCTTTACTATCAATTATAAACTCAAAGATTGAGTCAAATAATGTTACTCTTCAGGAATTAGTTTAAATACAATATTATCT
>JAUJYT010000232.1:0-23557 GCA_033996565.1 Nanhermannia nana
GACCGGTTTCAGGTTTGGTGTTTAATTTTCATAAAGTTTATGGACTAGTTTTCAATTTTTTTAATCAAAATATAATAATTTATAAGTTTGAAATTCTATACAAACTTACAACTTTTATAAAATATCAAACATACAATTAAAAATTGATAATATATTAAAAAAGAATTTGTGATTATTATGTTGCAAAATATTAGAATTTAATTTAATTTAATTTAATGAATTGAAAATTAAAGTTTTCTTAAAATAAAGTGCGCATGGCAAAATCAAAAATTAAGCAAGGTGTCCCTGGAAGGGTCACTCAAAATATGGCAACAGAACTAAACTGGATCGGGATTGTATTCTTTATAGTGGAGCTAAGACTATCAAACTCATTTTTGAGGACTACTCATGGTCCGCAAAGCTATTTTCAACATTGAGCTCTAAGAGAACCACGTGATTCTCATATGTGTTTAAATCTGTATATGTAACTTAAGTGGTCCTAAAGAAAAAAATGTTTGGGAACTACTGTTGCAGCAGCTGCTGTAGAGTAAAGGTGCTCAAGTTAAACCCACAAGACGCGGGTCACAGTCTTACGATAATTTTACTTTTGAAGCACTCAACTACTATTCTAAATTTTATTCATTGAAATGATCAGAAAGTTTTAAGAAATTAGTTTTGTATAATCATAACATTTATATAGGATTTATATTCAATATATATTCAATTTAATGACTCAATTTTGATTCAATTCACCCAATTTTATTTGGGAAATTATATTTATGCGAAAGAATTAGAGAATTGGATGTCAACTTCGAGAAAGCATTTCTGTTTTTCATTTTATTTCAAATTATTTAACAAAATTCATATCTATATTTGAATTTTTGCGGGTTTAGAAAATTTTCAATGTGTGAACTTCTACTGTAGTGTATACAGAATTGTTGATAAGCACGCTCGCGCTCTGGAAAAATGAAACGCTCGAGCGCACCCACACCATGAGTACATCCTTGTCCATCACTGGCTATATACTGCGCACTATAAATAGTTGTGGTTTAAGGAAAAATAATTTTAGATATGCTGTTAATTTATACTCAAGTTAACAAATTAGATTCATTTACTCATTTGTTGACCCCTTATATCATATCATCTAAAATGTCAATTATATACTTCATGTCCAATGTGTGGGCACATGAACTTTTCAATGGATTTGCATTAATCATTAAAAAATTTAAAGTCTATGCCATAAAATATGAAAAATGTTTTGTTGCATAACATATTTCAAGATTTAAAGCAATGAATTGAACTTGAAATTATATTTTCAAACTTAATTATTTTTATTATTATGAAATTCAAATGAGTCATAAAAATGAAAAATAAGTGGAATTCCATGAATGTGAGAGTTCAGTAAAACGTTGTCTGACGGAAGTAAATAGTACTCAAAAAACAAATTAATGGCAAATCAGCAAATTATTTAATTTAATGCACAATCATTGATGAATAAGAAAATATACATTTTCAAAAGCGTATTGCCCTCGAGTTAAAGCCATTTGAAATCATAAGATAATGTCTTATCAATTAATGTAATTTAATCAATACCACCACATAAACCGTCTCATGATTATAACGTTATCTTATTATTAGGCTTCGAAAAATTGCATTTTACAAATTTTTTGTCTTTCATATAGTCCATTCAGCTGGATGGCTTAGTGGTCTAGGCACTGGCTCATTATTGAGTCAAAAGCTCACACAGTTCACTGAGTGGCTGTGGGTTTGGGTCTAACTGTATGCCAAAAAAGTTTTTCCAAGCCTAGCATAGACTAAGCGGCCCAACTTAGGGTACTTTAGTACTCTTAACAGGGCTGCAGATTAGCTTGAGATAGTTGAGTGCCTCACAGTGAGTGTGATTTACACTATCCTAATCTGGCATAAACTGCCTTAATACCTATGAGTCGGAAAGGCGGTATTTATAAATGCACTATAAATCAGGCCCAACTTTTTTGAGTTTTATTTTTTTCTAAAATCGGAGGGTTTTTCGGGTTTTATTTTCAAAAGCTTCATTCGGGTACTTTTTGAGTTTTATAATAAAAATTGACAATGTTTTCATAATTAATAATTTGAAAAATTGTATTCAGTATCACCATTGAAATAAAGAATTGTATTTATTCGCAAAATTAGCATATCTAAGACTGGTTTTTAAAAAATGCAATAGAAAATCGAGTTTAATGTCAATTCGAAGAAATAATGGTATGTTAACATTTTTAGATTTAAAGATAAAATTATCAGATCAAGATTGTTAATTATGGGGGAAATTCGGGTTAAACCCGAAATCGTTGAGCCTTAAGTATAAATGAATAATCACAATATATTTCATTCAGGAGTCAGGAGTCCGAATCACATCAACATCTTATCAAAATAAGTGATTTAAGACACATTTATAAATGCCTATAATTGCCTATTTTAAGGCTAGGACTATTTTGCCTATCATTTATTAAGTGTAAGTTGCGCATAGTTACATAAATCACACACCGCTGCTTGTAAGTGCCTTAATTTACGCGTAATTTACACGTGTAATTTCACTTTCACACCGTTACCTATCATTGACTATTTGGGTCTATTTCACAAACAAAGTGATGAAAAGATAAACAATTGAGACTTATTTTAAACGATTTTGAAAACATTACAATAAAGATTATTATATTAATAAAATGACTAAAACTAAATAATTGTGTCCAACAATTGGTTGATATTTTACTACTGGTGAAGTAATACTTTGTCAATTATGCACTAATGAGGTGACCTCAACCCAAAAGTGTTATATATATCAATACTATTTCAAAAGAATTATTACTTGATGTCTAATAAATTAAATTTGAAAATACAGTATTGTTTTCTTAATAAAACTTTGAAGGTACCATTTAATAGATTTTAGGTAACTTACTATTCAGCACTATTACACAGTTTTTTAGGTACTCTTATGAGCAGCTAAAACTATTTTTCCAAAACCTATTTATTATATACAAGGCATTCAAAATGATTTAAACATATGAAGTAATCGCTTGATCGTAAAATTTCGAAAAAGTCGGGTTTAATGTATTTTTTGACATCGAATCTGAAAATGAAATCGCTTTTTTCTGTCTATTATCGTATTTGATGTATACCGGGGTAAATCGTTTTAGCTATATATTATCTGTATATATATTTTTTCAACTTTCTAAATGTTTCAATGAATGCGTTACTCCTTTAAGCGTAAAAATCTCTTGAGTGTAATATTACTCGTAATTTTACATACATTTTACATAACATTTTTGAGAAACTACGCACAAGTTATTATTGAAAGAATAATACAAAAAATAATACAAAAAATAATACACAAAGAATAATATTCCGATTAAACGTTAGAGAAGATGAATTAAGAATGTTTCGGATCATTTTCCCTATAAGTACGTTAAACTCTTTTCATCAAAAGAGAATTTATGATATAAAATAATTTAATTGAAAGACACTAATTGTTTAAATTTTCTAATTATTTCCTAAAATAACATTTTTAAATCATTGATATCTTTAAGGCTTTCAGAGTAAGAAAATTTTTTATTATTTAAAATGACTTTTTTCTCTTTTATGCCAAATAAAGTTTACTTTAAAGATAATTTTGTTTTGTCATAAGATTTATAGTAACAAAACCGAGATTTAAATGGCTTTACTCTTGAGTGCATTCTTTTGTATGACTTCTATTCAGTCCTTCACTATAATTGTATTGGCATTGATCACACCTATTATTTTGCTTTTAGACCTATTTTTATCTTATTTTAATTCAATTTAAAAAATTCTTTTATTACTGCAGCAGATCTTTGATATGCTTTTATAAAAGTTTATAAATTTAGTTTCGAATTTGAGTCGAGCTTTGAATAGAGCCGTAATTTGGAGGAATTAGGCCATGAGTCCTACTATGTATCTCAATTTGTAAAACAATAGTTTTTATTTGTTTTTGTTGTTTATTCTGTATAAAGAAAAGTATATTACAGATATCCATCTAATAATTAATTGTGCACATAGGCTTAAACTAGCCTGTGCTCGATTAGGCTCAGACTTGAAGCGACTCGACCCGACCCGACCCGACCCGACCCGACCCGACCCGACCAAATAATGTGAGCCAATAAATATTTCTGAAAGAAAATTTCAATGATTTGCAGAAATTCTCTGAAATGGAGGTTAATATAATTATTTAGTCCCTAAAATTAAATTCATCCTATCATTTAGTGGAGATCTCACTTCCCTTTCACTGCTATAACTTAATTGTATTTCTTTATGATCTACAATATACCGGTAATCGGTGGTGAGCTCTGTCAGAGAAACCAACAAAATTGATAATATAACCAAATATTAACCAAAATTCAAGAGAAATAACTTCTCATCTCTAATCAAATCCGATAAAATCAACACAACTCAACTCAAGCCCAAAACAACAAAATTTTCATTTTCAAACGGGAACTCAAATTAACTATAAGTTTATGAAAAAAACAATAGCCACTGATGATAATACTTGTTTGTCGCGTATGACAATCTGGCGATTAAGGCAAAAGTAAATCTTAATAAAAAATTGAAATTGTCAATAAGAAAAAATTAGAGGTCGGTATTTATTTTCGAAAAATGAGATACTCGCGTCTCAATTGAAATTATTTTTCGAGATCGAGAATCGACTCAAATTCTCGATCGAATCTAGAATTGTTTTTAAAATTGATTCTAAAAAGTAATTTATTGGTAAAATAATGAATATTTCTTACAGCACAGGAGGGGAGAGTGGCGCAATGCGCTATGGCTTCGACTCCGGATTGAAGGGTCTGAGTTCGAACCCCAGGCGTGGCTATTTTCTCTGCTATATGTTGGCCACATATTCAGTGTTCTTAAACACCCTATGCCCGACGCGTTTGCCCACGCCGACACGGGGTTATCTCTGTAAAAATCTCACTGGTTTAACATGGGCTTCGGTGAGATCTCCTCTCATTAGGGAGTTGGCTGAAGAAAACATTGTTTTACATGGCATTACTCTATTGCTATGATCCAAAGCCTAACTAATTATCTTTTATATATTTAATTGCACTTAAAAATTAACAAAAATAGACTAAATTTATGAATGCATTTGTTTCAACATTTATAAAGCATGTCATTAGTATTTATAACTCTCTAAACATTAATGAAAGAAGTGTTTAGATATTCATCAAACTATGGACTTATTTGGGTTTATATCAAAAAATTTAATTAATTAGTTTTTTCTTAAAATTCCATTAAATAACTGAATTAAATCTTTTCGACCATAAATTCGAGTCTCGAGGACCGTCTTGAAAAATTTCAATCGAGGATCGCGTATCGATACCGACCTTTAAAAAATTTAAACTTCAATTTCAATTAAGGAGAGTTCGGATTAGAAAATGCAAAGCATTGAGAAGTGGCTGAATCTGAAGTTAATAGAATCATAAAATTTTTATAATTCACATGATTAGCATATAAAGTAGAGCTCAAACCACTATACAGTAACTAAAGCGAGACTAAAGCATTTTATTTGAAGTAATCTATGACTACTAACCATTGTATCAAAGATTTTCATAATTTTCACCACTGCTCTCAATTGTATACTTTAGTTTAAACGATAGTTTAATCAGAAAATTGAATTACTTATCAAATCTCAGCAGTATTTTTAGTATTTAATTAAAGTTTGCGACAATAGAAGCTTACCTTTAAATCAGAACTTATTTATTGTCAAAACTAATTATTAAGAAAATCTTAAAATTAATAATTACAATAAGATAATAACTTAATTACCATATTATTGGTATTATTGCTTTTGATATATAAAGAATATTCAGTACGTGTTTATTTATAATTCGTACCAAATATAGCAATGGCTTCATCTAAGAAACAGATTCAAAAATTAGGCATTTTTTGAATATAAGTTTAAAACAATTTATTGATAATCTCTCACAATTCGATTGATCGAAATCTTTAATATTTAGTTAATTTAATTAAAATCTAATCGCATATTGAAATGAGAATATTTATAAAATTGATATTTAGAAAAGTTTTTAATCACAAATAGTTTTGTATTTTCCGTTTAAATTACGACCAATTAATCGAATTGAAACGAAATAAGCCTTAAATTTAAATCTGTTTGAAAGAATGAGATAATTTATTGATACGTTTAAGTAGAGAAAAGTGCGCTTTATATATAACTTATAATTAATATAATCGAAATCCAAACATTAATTCGTATTTGTTATTTCTATAATACAGAAAAATTGGATCTTTTTCCAAATGCAATGAAAGTTGAGCTTAAAATGTTTGATACATAATATTAACAAAGTTTGTTTTGATGATAAAACTCATTCAAATAGATAAAAAGTACGACAAGTGTAAGTATTTTCATTTGTAATAAAGTAATAAATGTCTTAAATGTCAAATGTCTTGTGAATTACTGTATAATAAGACAATTATCACTTATAAACTATTGATAACAACAATATAATGTATGCAACAATTAATAAAACAAAGGGAATTACAGTAATAATAATTTAATGTAAGCTAATTGTATATAAACAAAACTTTTCTTTAAATATAATAATTATATTATTCTTCCTTAAAATAGAACGAAATAAGTCGAGATCTCTCGATATTTCCAGAATTGCACAAATCACAGAATTAATAATTGATCTTCAGTTTTAAATTGTATTTTGTTTTCCATGTCTTTTATTATAAATATTTTAACAAATTGATTGATCAGTGATATAGTGATATAAGAGTGACTTTCAATTGTTCCCAATATGAAATGGAAAGGATTTCATCCCATATGAAAAGAGATGAGAAGAGGATGAGTAGAAGAGAATGTGTAGACAATGATAAGAGGATGTCATCAATGATAAGAGCGGATCAATTAGAAGATCGATTAAAGGAATATTTTCATTAATACAATAAATTATTGGTTATAACAAAATTTCAAAGTATAGGATGTATACTGTATTTGTAATTATAGTAATTATATAATAATAATAATAATAATAATAGACTAAAGGGCAGGTCTCGTCTTGATTTGAGTTATAATAGTATTGAGTTTAAAATTGTAATTATAATAACAAATGAGTGTCATAATAGTCAATAAAACTTAAATAATACTAATAAACAATGTAAACAATAATTAATAATAAATAATAACTAATAATAGATATATTGTCAATCTTTGGTCATTGCAAAAGATTTGGTCGATTTGGTGAGAAATGGATGCAAATAAATGCAATAATTGATAATAAGAAATATTTAGGTACTCAGTTTGATCACACAATTTTGTTTTGTTGCCATTCAATGAGATGTTGAGCCGTTAATTAGATTTAATTGCTTTTTGATACGACAGATCATTTCTAAAGCATCGTTGAGACAAATCTTGTGAAGTGATGCTTCAGTTTGATCATAAACTAAATAAATAATTCTAAAGTGACTCTAATATACAATAAACTACTAAATTATGGGTCACTTTTGCAGCAAATGTAAGTTTAATTATTTGCACAAAACTTTCGTCCATAAATATAATATTGTGTTTGATTGGATCCAAATAATTATTGTTTTATGAATGTTATGCTGCACTTCCTTTTCTGCTTGGAGAAGGAAGTTGTGCTAATTTTCGATAAGTTTGTGAATTTATGAAACGTGGGTATGAGTCGCGATGCATTAGTGTATAAATTTGAAGCTGTGCCTCATCGAACGTGTGCGGAGTCGGTTCAACCATATTTCGGTTTATTATTTCTCTTACCCGTGAATCTAAACTCACCTAAAAATAGAGAACAAAATCATTAACATTATCACTATTATTAATATACAAACAATACTACAGTGTATTGTAAACACTGATTGACTGTAATTGTTTGTTCGGTTTGTTCTTTCGGAGATTAACGTCTAATTATTGAATCGCATCATTTGCTTATTATATGTAATACAAATCAATGATCCCAATGAAAAAAGGCTCTATTTTTAATTGTTGTCCTTATAAATTCAGTTTTCGGAAAGTTTAATGTATAAGCAAAGTCTGCGATAAGTACCCAAAGTATCCGGACTTAAACACCACACTTCATTTGGTTTCTCATTTTTACAACCAATAAAGATAGTGATTAAATAACTTTTTTGTTTTAATTTTGATAAGAAAAAGATAACTAAATCCTCATTTACTAAGAAATCGATTGGAATAAAATTGTGTTCAGTAAAGATAAAGTATGTAATACAGATACTGTGTTATATTTTCAATATAAAGTAGTTTTCAAAATAATATTTTAGCAAATCTACCATTTTTTGAATAAAGAATAACAACATAGATATAATAAAAATGATAGCAATACCTCTTTTGGTGATAAAATTGAGATATAATCTTCATAAATAAGGCGTGCCTTCTCTTCAATCACATCAGGATTAGATTCCTTTTTGAGGTCCTCACACGCTAACCAGAATAGGATGTTCTCTTCACTATATTCACATTTTAGAAAATCACGAAACACTTTACGGCCAGCTATATATGCAAACAATTTGTCAGAAATTATTTCTAATTTTTATAACTTATAGAAATATTAAAAATAATTTATTGGAATTCATGTGATTTGTATTGAACTTCAAGATCTTGACTAATGATAAGGGCTTAGAGTTAGCGATAAGAATATAGGTAAATATTAAGATTAATGATGTATTTGTCCAAAAAAAATAAAAATAAAACAATATATGCTTCAATCACTTGACTTATTGTTAAAAACGACCAAAAATTGAAATATAGTTTGAATTAGTCTTTGTATAATTAATTGTTTTACAAACAGATTATTTCTTTAAACTAATGATTTTTGTTTACAATTTCTATAATTCATTCTACACTTGAGTTGAGTACTTATACTTCACTCATCAGACAAAAGCTCTTCAAGTCGTGCTTCAACGGCATCATTTAGTTCTATTATAATCCTTTCAAATGCAATGATTTGACAATTGAAAGTCTAGAGATATTCAGCAGAATATACGCAACTGTGTTGTTGTATATACTGATTCTTTTCTAGTCATTCAAAGATAATTTCAAGTCTGCTTTCAATTATATAAATATTATTTTAAAACCTAATCTCTAAGTCATTCAAAGATTTACAATCTTATTGTGGTTGAGTTCAAATTTATTGCAGTTTACAATTTAATTTGCAATTAACTATAATTTGAGATAATTTTTTATAAATTTAACTCTAGCTATAAGTTTGAGTTTAATCAGTGTTTCTTACAATTGACTTATCAGTAGAGCTCAGATTTTGGGCAACTTTTATTCGATCCAACTTTAAATTGAATTTTAAACTTTTATTTGACACATCTCTTCACTTTGGGTATCACTTTTCAATTTTAATGACTATTTCAGGACATTTAAAATATATATTTATATAAATTATATAATTTATTTTTTAAGCGCTCGAAAAAATAATTAATGCCGGGTCTCAGGTCTTTTGTGATTAAAATACGGTCTCTGTCTCTGAATTAAAATATGCTTAACTTAATATAAAATGATCGACTTATTTGACACTTAATTCTTATCAACATTGAGCTCATGTGAAAAACTGGTGTTGAAAACGAGTTGTATTTATGAAAATTAAAATCTATAAATTGAGTCCAATCAAAATGACTCAAACAATGAAAGTATGCTTTTAATGCTTTAATGTAACTGAAAAGGAGAATAAGTAGTAGAGATCATAAGGAGAGCGTGTGTTCGCTAATCATAAATGCCTTAATAAAAATCAATTATTAGAATGTCTATAATTTATAGGTTTTCGAGTCAATGCATTTCTATATCATATTATTTTGCATGTGATATAAAAATCGAGTGAAGAACAGTATAATATATACAACACTGTAACGATTGCAAACCCTAATAAAGGTATCGAATTTTCTTATAAGATATTATTTCAACTGTGATATAGAGTAGAATTACAAAAAGCAGTCGAAGCAATTGCTTAACTTATAAGACATTTTGTGGTCTGTTTACTATAAAAATAAAATTTATACTTAAGATAAAATTTGAATATTTATAACGAGAGATAAAATTTAAAATATTCAATAGAATGTTAATTAGAATTTTTCATTAAATTTGAGGAAATGTTGGTTTTTATCAGTAATATAGAAACACAAATGTCTGAGATCATGAACATAGCATTTATATGCATACAGTATGCATATACAGTACTATACAGTACTATACAGTACTATATAGTACTATACAGTACGTACTATATATTCATTATAATAATTTTCGATTAGCTTCAAAAAGAAGGCAATTTAATAAATGATGCATTACTAGTGTGACTGACTCACGAGGACTCTCAAGAGTAAATCTTGAAATGTATTGATTTTTGTAGTTTGGCTTATACTTAACCACCTTTCAGAAAAATAGAAAGTATTGACAATAATAGAGTAAATGTTTTCATCAAACTATTCAATAAAATATCTTCAGACAAACAGTAGCAAAAGCTATTCAGCTTCTATTATAACATAGTATATTATACTAAGTTATATGTACTGCTATTCATGAATTTAATTTGAAAATGTGATAGTCAAATAACATTCTATTGCAAACAAAATTTACATTTATTATTATCAGACACTTAAAAAATGAGCCAAAAACAAAATCAAATTATATGAGTATTTGTTTGAGAAAAAATTAAATAATTATTTAACTATTTTTCAATAAAAATTAATTGTATTTAAGGTTAATTCAAGATAAATAGCTCTAATAAGTACACAGGTACTATTTCTCAACAATTTCTTAATATTTTTGTTCAGTATAATAAAGCGTACCATAAAAAAGATATTTTTTAAATATGAAACACTAAATCAAAAAAAAAAATGGTGAAAAGTGATTCAATAATAAAATAAAATATAAATTCAATGTTATGCTCAGGTTATACTATACTACAGCACTTTTTTCGATTTGCTCTATTTTGGAAAAAGAATTTAATATATTTTTCGATTTTTGCATGGGTGAGGTTCAGGTCATTGTGAGCCTCAGGCTCTGACTATTTAATTAAATGTTCCAATTATTTTCAGACTCAATAATAACACAGACTTCTCAAATGTTTTGTTTTCTTTAGAAATCACGAAAAAACTATTTGTTAACTGCTATTTAGCACTGATATAGAATACTGAGTCGGGTTTTCTCAGTATATTTTTATAAATACATTCTGACTATTGTTAATCAGTTGTTAATAAGGTCTCAAAGAAAATAAATTTTGTATTCAATTATTTATATTTTATTCAAGCCGTGACTTTTCACAGCATTTAATTTAATATAAAACATGAAATAATAAGAAAAATAACGAAATTGACGTTTATATGAATTTAATTAATTAAAACGAATTTATTGTTTCAAGAAAAACAATTTCTATGAATATTGAATTTAAGCACTGAATAAATTATATATAGTGTGTCCTCAAAGTACTGACTGATTGTTTGAAGTTTTCATTTTTGAAAGTGATTCTTGATTTGAATTAATAATAGAGTTAAGCATTTTTGGGTTTAATTTTGGGACATTTTTTAATTAGTTTATTAAAATGATAAAACCGGAGAAAATTAAATCTCAATAATTTTCACATATTTTAAATTTAGATCTCTTTGAATAAAATAATTTCAAAGCATATTCAATGAAAGACTGTCAAAAGATTTTTTAGTCCTTCATTAAACTTAAAGAACTGTTCAATAGTTAATGCAAAACACGAATTGCTATCAATAATAATAATTGAAAACTTTGAACGATTGAACGGACTTTAGAGACACACTATTCTAAGTGGAAGGAGAGTGAAAATAAGTTATACGACTAAGGAATTTTAGAATATTAATGTGACAATGATTTTGATGCATTTGACTCACACGAACACTTCATGAGTTTATCAAACGATTCCCCCCAACAACGTATCTCTTCGATTGATGGTCTGCAACACAAATTAAACTTCAACTTAATCTTTAAAATTCAAGTTAAGCATTGATTTTATTCATTTCTATAAAATAATAAACTGAAGTAAAAATATTAAAAAATAATTTAAATATTTATAACATGATTATAATAACTTGAGCGAAGAAAGAGTCACTTACGGCGTTTCACTGTCACCATTAAAATAATGTTCTATGGATGACAACTGCAGCGATTTATTGTCTTTTGCTTTGCCATGATTTTTGACGGATAGACTAGTCGTGCAAAAGAAATGTAATAAATGTATTATTATTTTGTTCATTGTATAACATGTTTAAGCAATAAAACTATTGTGTTTTCTTTGGTTTCAAACAATAAGGACTATAGGACTAAAATTTAATTATCACTAATTTAATGTTATTTTAATATTATTTAGACTCTGATAAACTCAAATAAATTGTTCGATTAAAAAGAATTTGTAGTAAATAAATAGAACTATTAATACTTAAATTTATTGGTGAAATGTTATTATGAAAATTAATGCATACGAAACTAGTATTAAATCATTACTAATGATGAGCACAGGATCACTGAAGCTGAGCTTGAGCCTAAAAAAATCTTGAGCTGAGCCTTAAGCCTAAGCTAGCCTGAGCTCAGCTCAGGCTTGTTGTCTATTCATATTCATAAGTATTTATACCTGTAATATGCAAATGCTTTGAAAATCTGTTTTATTAACTATACAGAGAAAAATTCAAAATTATTAGAAATAAATTATAATTTTAAGTTTGAATAATCAGTAAACTTATTACTTTTATAAAATATTATTACAAAGTGATTGATTTGTATATATTTATTATATATTTATAACAAATTAAAAAAAACATAATTTGAGTAAAAACCTATTAATGCAAACCTTAGAGCTGGGGACAGATAAACGGATACCCACCCATTAATCCGGGTACCAGGTTCCAATTTCTAAGAACTAGGAACCTGAAAATTATTTATTTCTTTATTTTGTTCATGAATTCAGATGCAAAGGTCTCAAAATTGAAAGTAAACACAGAAATGATGAACTATTGCCAGATTATTATATTTTTCCTTTAAGACTTCCTATAAAGTATTTTGTTTAGCATCGACTTTGTGAAAAGAGCAGGCTGATTATTTTCTCATCATCGTAACTTTTTAAATTCAAATTTAGTAAATCTGCTAATTTTATTGTATGAGAATAAAAGATCTTAATTATCTCAATCTTTATAAGCATATGATTTAATGAAATATTTGTCAATTTCCCGGGTTCCTGGGTACCCGACCGGTTCCCGAAAACGGGTACCCGATTCCTGAAATACCCGGAATTTCTGAGCCCTAGTAAACCTACATTACACTGTACTTTGTCTCAATTTTATGAACTCGTAAGGAAGGAATTTGATATTATTGAAAATTTGTAACATTAATCTTTATGGAGAGTCAACCAAATAATTCTAAAATTTTCATAAAATCGAACCTAACATTATATGCTGACCGAGCACTGCAATAATGTGTCTTTCATCTGATCTAAACATAACTTAAATTGCCATATAATTGAATTAAAGCTAATTTAGATAAGGTTTCAGTCACATAAATGGGGCGAAAGATATAAAAGTTCATCATTTCTAACACTTAACGATATTAATAACTAACAAAACTGTGATAAGGAATTGAGTCTATAAGTAACAAAAACCAAATATATTCCGTGTTTAATAGCTTTGAATCACTAAATGTAATAGAAGTTATATTTATCTCTTAAATACGTTTATAAGTAACTAAATAATGATCGAAATAACAAATTATTAATCGAAGTTCTGAATAAATAACGAATTGAATACTATAATAAATTATTCAGAATATCAGAGAAACGATTACAAAAAAGAGCACAAAATAATATACTTTACATATATTTCTGAGATAATGGTAACAAACACTGTTAGACTACAAATGCCTGATATATCGAACCATTTGATAGCGTGACTATCAGTCAGTCACGTTTTATGTATTGAAATAAACTAAACTCAAACTAAAGCTATTTCCTCGAAATCAGAGTCACACTCAACAGCATTGCTCGACATTTGGACACTTATTAGAAAAACTTAGCAAAACAAATATTAAATGAGTTCTCAATTCTAATTCATTGCTTTCATATTGATTTTTAAAGATATGATAAATATTTCTATTTTTCAATGAGTATAAGCTTATAACTAATAAAAGTGAAATCATATTTCAAAATGAAATCATTGCAAGAATTTATTTCAGATTAAGTCTTTTGATCACAAATAAACTCAGATTTGCTCAGATTTAACAGAAGAGTAGTTATTGAACTATCAATTGAATTATTTTTATCAGTTGTTAAACACTATGCGCTATTGATATAGAGTTAGTTGTACTCTATGTACACATTAGTTATATATAAATCTACATTAAATATCAGACTTATGTTAAACATCTATTTAAAGCAAAAGAGTTAAACAAACCCTAAAAAATTTTCATTTGTTTTCCAAATCTTTAAATTAAAATAATTAAATCTCTCAAATTGACAAATAAAACAATACATCATTTTGTGCGCAACATTCAAACATTCTATTTAATCATATTTAACGATTAAATCAAAGCAAACGCAAAACTTCTCATAAATCTTAAGTCATTTGATTACTAAAAATACTATTAATTAACAGAATATTAAAATAATTAAAAAGAATTATAAAAAATGATTTATTAGATTATTTAATTTTTATTTTGTAATTTTTGAAAAATTAAAATTTACATTAAAAACAAAGCAAAAGCAAACCAACATATTTCCGGTATTTCTTTAAGACAAATGAGAAAATTTTAAAATAATTTATATGTTATTAAGTAATTAACTTTTCTGACATTATTTATATTACAACTCATTATTTACTAATAAAATATTAAAATAATAAATGTTTTCTTTCATTCTTCACATTAGTTTAAATAAAACACAAAAAATAAACTAAATCTTTATCTAAATGTTTATCTTAAAAGAAAAACAGCTGATGTGGTAAATAAGAACTTAAAGCTTAATAAAGACTTAACCATAACTTAATACAAAACAAAATTAATGAAAAACATAACAAAAATAAAACTCTCTTTTGAATGAAATTCAAATCATTCTATAGTATAAAGAGTTTAACAATAAAAAGAGTAAAAAGATTTTAATATAGGTTTCAAATTCTCATTTGTCAATAAACTCGTTTATAATAAAAATAATATGAATTATAGATCGCATTCATAACAATAATTAAATGAAAAGCACTTCACCCAAAATGAATTACATTATTGCAATTATGAGAGTATTTTATTATATTTTACGAAAATATATTGATGTCATTTCTCAATATACTAGTATTTTATGTTCAAAATTAATGATATGCACAAAAAGCATGAGCTCAGCCCAGGATAGAGCTCAGCTCATAATCTTTTTTGTGGCCTTAGGCTCAATAGGCTCAGGCTGTGAGCCAGGGCTCAATAGGCTCGGACTCAGTCCCTTACCTTTGAGCCTCTATACAAATCATTCACAATATTATTGAAGTGCTTTCACATTCAATTGAAAATAATTTATTGAAAAAATGAGTCATTTCTATTGGAAAATTGCAATACATTTAGTTTGCGAGAAATCTCTCAATTTCTAAATTAATATTTAATTATTATAAGTGTTACACATAATCACATGCAATCATTTAATCTTAAAAGAGTTGTGTTTTGTGTCAAACGTTCTAATGTTTGCTTTCATTTTAGATTTTATTTTAAATTAATTAATTCATTCTCAGGTCAGCTCAAAGCTCAGGTCTTTTAAGTCAAGCTCAGACTCAGAGGTTGTGAACCCGTGCGCATCACTAATCAGAATGTGTTCTACTGTTTAACAAAATAAAAACCGATTTTATATACATTTGATTCATAAAATAGAGGTTTTCTTTGTGTTTAAATCAATAATAATTAACAAATTATAATAAAATCAAATTAACATCAAATACAAAATACAAATAAACATAAGTAAAAAAAATTAAGTCATTTGAGTCCACACTTAAAACAGTTAAAAACATAAGAAAAACAATAATAAAAATGATTTAAATGACTGTTTACTTAAACCAAAACATTGATTGACATGAAAAGTAAAACAATAAACAATATATGAATGATATGAAGACATACCACGAACAGGAACAGCAACAACACCAACAGAAACAACAGGACTTGTTTGCATTGGCGTTAGAATTGCGTTCATTAGTGACAGAAGTCTGTGATTGTTGTTGTGTAAGAGCATTGTCTTCTTGTTGAGCATCACTTGCAGTCATAGCAGATGAGGTTTCGATTTGGACTTCAATCTTGTCTCCGGTCATCGTTTGACTCAATATAGCAATGGTTTGCCTTATATTTGATAATTGTTTGGTTAGCAGTGAATCTATTTTTATTATTTTTGTTATTATTTTTTATTATTTTATATAATTATTTATATATTTATATTATTATTATTATTATTATTATTATTGTAATTATTATTTTAATCGATGGTTCTGTTGTTTGACATAAACATTGACTAATTGTTTAAAATAATTGACTAAAAGTTGCAAAACATTGACTAGAATTTGGTTAAACATTATAATCATTACAATTAGATTCCGATTAAGACTATTATATATTTGAGACTCATTTGAATTGCATTTTTCACATACTATCGATTCGTTCCAAACTATTATTGCACTAAATGTGTGAATAACTAAAAACATTTTTGGTGTTTTGAAACAACAATTGCAGTCAAACAAATGTATTTATAATAATATTTATATCTGTGATATCTGACGACGACTGCCACCATTTTTTGGTCTATTACTCAATGCAGCGCCACATCTATGAAGCGCTTAACGAAAACATTACAACAAATACAATCATTGCACACATGAGAGCCATCTCGAGTATCAAAACCACGTAAATCACTAAATATTAAATAACGTAAATCAAATGTTTTTGACCCCCAACTCGTGTAACGCTATTCCAACATTACATATTGTTTATTATATGAGAAATTTTTGAGCTGCAAACCCCTTCACCCCACACATACTTAATTAATGGACGTTTGTCTTGTTTAAAGTTTTTCGCATTACTTATACAAAACATTAAAACCAAGAATTGGGAAAAATCTTTAATATTATGTTAAGCTTTGTCAATGAATTACGTTTGACTAAAATGTGAGTTTTGTTAATCCCCTCTCTAATGGATTGCTTTTATGTCATACCATAAAACATAACATAATTAGTGTTAACTTTCTATAATATTAATGTTATTATTTCTATAATTAAACGAATAAATGACCCGAATATTGAATTCATATAAATGTAAACATAATTCCAATTATATTTTGATTTAATTATCAATTATTTTACATTAACTTAATTGCAATTTATCTGACTATTAAAGTGGTGAATGACTTGATTTCGTGTGAAATCTCAATAAAAGTTAATTTTATAGAAATTTGTAAATAATTAAAAATGAATACAAATCGGGAGAACTTTAATAATAATTTCAATTTAAATACAAATAATTCAAACTTTGGAATGTCTTCAGTGAATGGCTCAGGTATTGGATCAGGTGTTGGGTCAGGTGTAGCGCCACCACTGCCTCCGCGTCCAAACCGATTACCAAATGATAGTAATTATCGTTTTGGTAATAATTATGGTAACAATTATGGTAATAATGGTTATGGTATTGGTTCACAATTTGGTAACTATTCGTCGATGTATTGCAACCCATTCAACGGTTTCGGTTCTTATGGTTCTTACGGTTCTTACGGTTTGAATCGTTATAACAATTACAGAAATAATAGTTATTACGGAACGAATTCAAATGAAAACGATTTCGTTCGCGTCGCAGAAGAGAGTTCTCGTCAGGCGTTTCAGTCGATTGAGTCTATAGTACAGGCATTCGGTTCGGTGTCGATGATGTTGGAGTCCACCTATTATGCGGTCCACAGCTCTTTCCGGGCAGTGATAGGAGTGGCCGACCATTTCTCGCGACTCCGCAACCATTTGGCGCAAATACTGTCAACACTGGCTCTCATCAGAACATTCAAATGGATTATTAGACGTTTACTTCATTTGATTGGTTTTCGCAGATATAATGGTATTAATGAGAGGGAAGAGAACGCCTGGACTCAGGCCTCGACTTCCAATCCTATTGCATCACATCTGACACCAGACGGAACTTTTGACTCATTGAAAGTCGACGACCCCTCAGACCTGTCTTCCCGCGGACTCTCTTCGTGGCCAATAATTATATTTTTTGGTGTAGTTTTGGGTACGCCTTGGCTTATATGGAGATTATTGTCATCTATTACTGGAAATGATAGAACCGGTAATATATTTAAGAAGTCTATTATTTATTCAAATAAAATAATATTTAATTTTGTTAATTGAAGAGAAGCTTCGTTTGAATGCATTAAAAAGCGATTCCCTGTTAGTAAAGATAGAAATATATTTAAAAATACAATCTTTTAATCACACCTATAATTAGAATCTATTGAAAACTGGAGTCATTGGGTTTTCCATTTTTACTATTAGTTATGATTTTCTAACTTAATTAAAATCATAAGAAGTAATAAATTTGGGAAAACCCATGATTTAAGTTGTGAACAGCTATTCATTAATGGACTATAATTTTTAGGAAAGACCACAAAATCAATTGTATTCAATACTTAATATACAGTTTGGGATATATTTTAATTTAATTTCAATATTGAATGGTTTTGTTTTTAATAGATTTGCTCAATAAGTTTGAACTCATGTGAATCAGATGTTAATCAATAAGACTTTTTATATTATTTTATTCTTAATTTAATTTTTGAAATTAATTTTAATCATTTTCTTAATAGCTTCTGATAAATGGATGAGCGGTGAAGGCGAACACTATGAAGCCATAGCTCTCTATGAATTTCAAACTGATAGCTCACGAGAACTTCCTTTCTCTGTTGGCCAACACATTATTGTTGCGCCGCGTGGTATATGACTTATTTCATTGTATTCTAAATATAAAACTTTTATTTTGTGATAAATGTTTACTTTAATTATTATTTGGTAATAAAGTCATGAATTGCTAACATTTCATTTTAACTTCAACTTTAAAATATCCAATTTATTGACTACCTATCTATCTATGACTAAACTATCTATCAGTTTAATACTTTTCTAATAAAATAATCTTTTTGTGTAATAGATTTTCAACCGAGAGTCAGGGGTTGGCTTTTGGCTTCGATTGATGGTAAAAAAGTGGGACTCATACCAGCCAACTATGTTCGCATTCTGGGCAGTCGTAACGCTAAAAATAATAATTCACCCAATAATTAAGATTATGATTGTATTATAAATGTTTTTTTTTATTCATAAATAAATTGTGTTAATTAAAAATGATTTTTATAACTAGGGAAATTGTAAATTGTTTGATAAGAGTTTTCTAATTAAAATATTATATGTTTTCCTTAATTTTTTGTGTTCTCTTCGTCTCCCCTCTAATGGAGAATTTAAAATTAATTATTTTAAAATTTAGACCTTTTATTGTATTATTCAATAGAAAGTTTATAAATTGATTCTGAAATTTAATCATTACTCTAATTGTAAAATATTGTTTTAAAATCATTGCTTTCATATGAAATTAAGAAATAATATTATAGGAATGGATGAGACTTATGATAATTTTTTTAAAGATGTGTTTTCGTTAATTCACCTCAACTGCCAAAAGGCTATTATCAGACTCTATATAAATTAGTGCAACTTATAAGGTGACCCACGAGTCAAGTCCGGCCTTTGATGTGAAACTTTTACCTTCAAAATATTTGGTAAACATAAGTTAATTATGACTAAACCTAAAGCATACAAACCTTTACTTTCGTTTCCTAATAATAGGCGATAATACTGTTCTAATAATTTAGTTTTTTGCCCCGAACAAGAGCTGACATGTTTTGCGATTTGTGGCCAATTTCGGCCCATATGTGAGAGTTTCTGATATAAATGAAAACATTTGGAACTAATATTTCGGGTTTATTGTATTGCATACAAAGTTAAGTTTTTAGGCCAAACAAAAACACATTCCAATAATTTTTAAAATAATTTCGATAACATTTATCAGAAGTTAAAAATTGGTTTTACTTCTTCAGTAAATCTTCAGTTTTACTTAAAGAATCACCTGCTCCACAGTCTGGCAATAAAGACAATGCGACTACTACTCCAAAAATTGTTACCTGCATTTTATGGTTTATTTATAAAAAATTGTGATCAAACCTATTATTATTTAGAGGTAGAAATGAATTAAAACCAATAATTTGAGCGCTTTAAAAATTACTACCTAGGTAGTACCTAGGTACCTACTAGGTAGGTACTACCTAGGTATATTCGCAGTTAATCCAAATTATTTGATTTAAACCCATTTTTTAACAAATTAACTGAAATGTGTATTAATTGTTTTAGTAAAAACATATATTGTATAATCTCAAATCATGCATATGTTGAATCTTACATTTCTATAAAACTTCTAATTCAATTATCAAAACCCATATATTTTATTCTGAAAGATATCTTTAATACTCTTTGAACTAAATTCTGGTCTCAAATGACCTCAACTGACTTATTGTTAAAATCAAGCTCTTCATAAGTTTGAGACACCAAAATGCAACCTATTTTTAACTTTGTCTAACTATAGGTTAATTACTATTTAAGAGTGAATTTTCAACATAGTTAATAGAGGTACAAGATGAGTTTTAAATTAAATATTTCCTAAAAATCAGCTCAATTTTAGTGGAGACTGGCACAATGCGTTATGACTTCGACTCTTGATCGAAGGGTGGTAAGTTCGAACCCCAGGTGCTGCTGTTTTCTCTGCTATATGCCGGTCACATATTCAGTATTTTTAACACTCCTATGGCCCGACGCGTTCGCCCACAGCCGACACGGGGTTATCCCTGTAAAATCTCACTGATTTTCAACATGGGCTTCAGTGAAATCTCCTCTCATTAGGGAGTTGACTAAAGAACATTTTTTTTTATTTCATTTGTGTAAATAAATGTTGAACTATATGTAAAATGCTAAACGCCTTGAATATATTCGAGAGTTTTTTAATTTGTAATATTCAAAATTGTTTTGAATTCAAAAATACTTTGAATAAAAAATCAAATTTTTGGTATTCATTACATTATCAAAGTTTCAAATCATTTAAGTGAATATGATTTAATATTTTTTTTATTGACTTTTAATTAACAAATTTATACTTTATTATTGAATATAAAACAAGTAAAAAAACTGATTTAAGAAACTTAAATATCAGAAAAGATATCTATATATTAGAGTAAGTTTTGAGCTAACTCTGAAGTAATGATGAAAAACTTCAACTCCCACTGTTTTTCATAAATTTAATCCAAATTCCATCCCACACACATTTTGGAATCCCATCTGAGTTAGTGAATGATATTTTCATCACTACTCGCAAGTAATGATTATGAAGTTTATAATAATAAAACAGAAGATTCATATAAAAGATTGTAAAGACAAAAATTAAATCCTTTATTCCAGAAGAACAGTTAATCAAAATAACTGGTTTCGCATAGCATGTGTCCATTATTAAGTGGATGTTAAAGGCTTTCAGTAACTTTCGACACTTTTTCATTTTGTGTCATTCCGTTGTCGCTGGAATTAATAGATATTTTCTGCCATAAATTATAGCCAACCCAAACTTGTATTTTTCAATTTAAGCTTTAAATTGCATTGTAAGTCAACTTAATTTTGTTAAAATTTCAATTAGCTTTAGGTCAAAGAAAATAAATGTTTTAATAGCATGAAAACTTTTCTCATTCACGCATATTTTTTCTCAATTAATACTAATTTCAAAAATTTTCCACGACTTTCTCAGGTCATAAATTTTAAAGTTAATAATTAATGAATGAAATCCATCCACCAATAAAAACAGTGAATTCATGATTGAGTTGAAGGGAACAGAATTTCGACTCTTGGTTTACCGAACATTACTCTCGAAGTTATGCTTTAATTTTGTAAGATTTTCAAATGAATCAATCTTTTGCACTCTAAGTGCTGTATTCTCTGCCTGTCTATCGAAGCTACCCGTATAACCAGTGAAATACAGGCCTTAAAAGTCTTAAATATAGTGACAGTTCCTGAACTACTCAACTTTAAATTTAGTGGATTACACGTATAATTTTTTAATAATAAAATATTTCTTTGTGTATATTTTAAATATCGATGTATTGTTATATTTCTTGATAATTCCAACAAACCCTTGAGATTTTACACTGTTATCTTACACTTGTAGTTGAGAATGTTCAACAAAATTAGGAAATTTCCGCTTCAGATAAATAAAAATCGTACGTTATTTATAAGAATTTAATTCTTTAATGATATTTAAAATAATAGTGATTTCATTTTATTTCTAATAAGCTATATAATTACAGTATAGTACTGTATTTGATCTGTACGTACGTAAAATAGCTATGAAAAACATGTTTTTCCCTTTATTTCAAATAATATGCAATTATTGTAAAAACCTATCCATGCCATAAAATAAGCTTTAAGATGAGTAAAATTTAATTTATATCTTTTGCTTTAATACATTTTCGCAGGAAAGAGATTAAAATTTCAATTTAATAAAATAATGTCAACAAACAGAAATCATAAAAAAGTTAACACGAATTCATTGTTAATATAAGAGAATGAGATCATTCCGTATCGATTATGGTTCTGAGTATTTAGTTCTAAAACATTTTTGCCGGAAATTTGGATTTTTATTAATTTGGAGAAAATTAAGTTTTAGTTAATTTTTTATGAAAGAATCAATTAAAACATTGGAAAAACACTTGTGTTTGAGTCATTATTAAGCTTTACTTCTTTTCGCAATGTTTCTCATAATCTTTAGAAATCCTTATAGTTGTCCATTAGGAAGACGAATGGGTTCATCTATCATAAAAATAACAGTTTTTACTCCTTTTATACTAATTAAATGAAACAAATTTAATGTTAAACTCTCCAGTAATCAAGTTTAGTAATTTCTGTTTTAATACCAAAGTTTTCATCGTTTCAAAGACTTCATTTTTACAAATATTCAAATCATCGCAAAATGCATATTCAAAAGCACTATTTTTACCAAATTTATAAATTCCAAGGACAACCAGGAAGGTCTGGTAACTTGGAATTCACTTTCACTTAAGGAAATGTGCATTTTTATTTATAATTCTGAGAAACAGTATCAATATATAGAAAATCTTGGAGAAAGTGAAAAAAACATAAAACTTAATTAAGATATATATTATTTCAATAAATCATAATTAATTGTTTATGATTAGATAATCTATTGATGATTAAATATTTTTTAAATCCTTTCAATAATATGAATATTTTATAACTCATTTTTAATTTTTTAATTTTTAATAGTTATAAATGTAAAAAAGATCTTAATAAACGGGTTGTCAAACTTGAACCTATGGTCTTTTGAAGGTATCCTTCAGAAAGAGCAACATTTAAAGAGCAACAACTAAAAGAGCAACAAATAAAAGAGCAAAAACCATAAGAGCAACAAAATTTTGATGCTTAAAAGGCT
>JAUJYT010000233.1:0-23552 GCA_033996565.1 Nanhermannia nana
TGTAAGTAAATATCATAAGGCATGAAACGTGAATTCTTGTCCCCACAGTCAGGCAAACAAGATATCAGAACATGGAATATGTTTAAGTGCCTTTCTATCCCTCTCTCACCTGTACTGTATTTATTGTGAAAGCTATCAATTTTTTAAAACTCAATCTTTATAAGCATAGCATTTATCAGTATATTATAATCTTTAATCGCATCTCTTCTTTCAAAATTCAAGAGTTTGAGAGCACTTTTTTAAGAGTGCAAACTGTTTAAAAATAGGTCCAGCAATAAATGAGCCCAAATATATTTAGGTTTTCACATAGATTTTCATATTTTTTTGCTAATTCTAAACATAGTATCTTATTATCGATTTAAAAAATTTAGAAATCGTTCAGAAAATATATGAAACATTTTGTGGATCACTATTTTAAATATTGTAAACCCAAAAATAGGATTTTCATGTTATAAATTGTTGAAAAGATTAGAATAAATTCATTTATGAATGCATATAAACGAAAAGTGAGATTACATGTAGAGTCAATTCAGTAAAAGCCGACACTTGTGCACCAGCAGTATATACGGTATATACTGTTTAAGGAGTTAAAGGCAGGCAGGGATCAAAGTTGAACGACATCTCGAAGGCCATCAAAGCAATACAGATAATCTCATTTTAGACATGGAGTGAAGTGAAGTGAACCTTTCCCACTATCACAATCACAATATCGCAATCTTAGAATCTCTTCTCTTTCTCTCTCTTTTTCAATACTTTCGTCAAAATATAAAATGACTGATTCAGAAATGACTGACCGGATACTAATACTGTTCAAAAAGAAGACCAAAATTTGAGAGTAGAGGTAACTGTAAGCAGAGAATGAGTAGGAATGAGTACAACTGCATCATAATCTTCAATCGATCCCTTTCCTGCCTATTGTACTGTTCAATATATATCGACATCAGAGGCATATGCATAGGAAAAAAATGACTGCTCTCTCACTATCTGCAGTACTTTTTTGGTTTCACATTATTGGCAAAAAGCAGTATTTGCTGAACTTTATTTCATAGTAAGCATCAAAGCAATGACCCCTATTCTCCGTGAACCCCTCAAATTCGGTACTCTTCAAATGCCACTCCGCACCAAAATCCTTGACCTTCGAGCTGAAAGAGGTTTCATACTTGAAACCACATTTGGGCAAATCTATCCATACTTGCAATCATTGTATGGATTGATTGGTGTTAGCTTTACAGCCATTGCTAAATACATTTTGTGAGCAAATGCATAATATGGGAGTAATGGTGAGAGTGAGGGACACCACGAGACCAGACCAGAGGAAATCAACAGAACATCGCCTCTAAAGGAAATGGGAGACCATCTCATGGAAAGTAACATTCAGTAACATATTATCTGACGAGTGAGATAATGTGCAGATTCAAGTACTAATAACTGTAATTTCAAGTAAATGTCGAGTAATATTCCACTTCATTCTGCATCAGACCATAGATTCTATGCCTTTGCTTAGATTTACAATTTATATAAAAAATAATGATAATGCGCACTATTTCAAGCATTAATCATTACTGCATGCATTTTACCAATACATAGTGGAAAAATTTAATCAGAAACTAAAGTAAATTAATGCATGATATCTGTGATCTTAACTAATTCTATGATAACAAAAATGATTGCATTCATTCAAAACAAATCACAAGATGAGTTCAAATATAAACGAATGTTTTTATAATATTTCAATAAAATGTAATTATTGAGAAATTAAATAATATTTTGGTAAAGTAGTATCTTATGAGTGCCGTACCCACAAATTTTTGGTTAGTTGTGGGCAACAATTTGGCAAAATCTCAAATGTCATCTGTCAACAGACCAATACTTAACTAACTCAAAATGCTTGGGGTCAGGACCAGGGCCAGAGCCCTCTTATCCCCATAGCTGGTACGGCACTGCTTATCATAATATTAATGCAAAAAAAATAGAATTTTAAGCAGAATGAGGAATAAAATTATGCTCAAAATTGATACACAGTATCACATAAATAATATAAATAATATAAATAGACGAAGAATGTAAAACATGTTAAGTAAAGGTCATGTTGAATATTGGTCTCAATTCTAGTCTTCTAGAGTTGCAACAGAAATATTAGAACATATACTGGTATTTAAATAAAATATGAATAGAGTGCACAATAGAGGAGAACTAAACTACACCTACACCTGCATGAAGAGCAGCACTAGCTGTGAGACATTCAATATTAAATAATACGAAACAAAGTGGTGTATATTAGAAGCAGTAATTCTCTATAAAATGGCACTAATAAAGTGTACGGTTATAACAATCGGTGCAAAATCCAAAGTACAGTCAAATCCCCAAAGTTTGATACACGAGTATAATAAGTTAACTGTTTATTTATATCAATAATATATAAATATAAGGTACTCATGGCAACTGTTGAAGACACAGGTGGTTATACAACACTCAAAATGCTTATCACACAATATGGCCCTCAAATAAAAGAGACAAAAAGGACGACTATTCATAGCAAAAGAGAGAGTACCTGTATATATGTCTGTACTTATACACGTGTAGCATGTTGTAGTGGTATGAGATGTGTATGTATTATGGGTGGTGAATATGTGGCTTATGTGCCAATATTTGATAGTTAGATAAAAACCACTAACATGAACATCACATAATGCATATAATATAGCAATGGCTCAAACTAGCCATAGCTCAGCTCAAGAGCTTTTTAGCCCGAGTCTCATTCAAGTTCAGGAACTATGAACTATACAAAATTTAGGTCAAAATATCTCTAATTTAATTTTCATATTATTATAGCATTATTTATTATATGTTTATACAGAAAATAGCTAACAATTTATTGAAAATCTATTATAATTATGAAAATTTAGTTTCTAAAAATGTAATGCAAAAAATTACTAAATATGACTCAATTTCTATAATTAGCCTAAAATACATTAAAATCCTCTTTTGAATTTATACAAATATTATGAGAACATATTCTTAAAAAATACTACAACTCCTTTATAACAAAGTTGAATCAGCAATCCATGGAATTACTAATAGGCTTTTATAAGTCTCATTAGTCAACAAAGGTTGATATGCTTTATGAGCAGTCATAACTATCTTTTGCCATATTATTAATTTTCATATAACTTTAGAGTCAGACTCAACTCAACTCAACTCAACCCAACTCAAGCTTAGTGAGACTGAGCCCGTGTGCATCATTAGATTTAATTGCATTAAGTAGTGAATTAAAGTATGAAATTCTACACCTACATAAAGGTAGTCTAAAATTGCATAAAGAAAAAGGCAAAACTGTTTTTAATACGAAATGAGAATGAATTGCTGTTTAAGAAATACTAATAAATTATTAAAATATGAAAAAGAAAAAAGATTGTAAAGTAATGCAATTCATCGAATGCCAAAAAGCGTCATACAATCGACAATTAATTATCAATTCTTCCTAAAGTGTTGCTGACTATGAGTACTGTAATATAAATATTTAATTAAATAATGCAATTATTAAAGCGTGGCTTTTGTGTAATTTGAGTTCTATGTAATTAAACTTCAATGAAAGCCAGACAATGAGTTTTGATAATGATTTGAAACCCATATTAATCTAATTTTTTGAATAATATAAACACATGATTAGCTGTCATCAAATTTCAAATTCTTTATAATATTGCAACTGATCATCATTTCATTCATTCAAAACCACATTAAAATGTTTGGAAATAAGTAATTTAAATTCGAAAAAAATGTCAGGAAATGCATTCTTCAAACTATAGTTTGCTATTAACATGATATACGATATACAATATACGCATTAAAAGTGTTTAAAACATTATAGAAAATAGATAATCATTATCAGGCAAATAAATTTCTTTTGTAAAATTGAAGCTCAATTGTGCTGAAACACAAATAAGTTTATTACATCGATCGATAAATTTCGTGATAAATTGAAAAATTTAATACACGACTATTTTAGTTATAAATAAGAGCCGAAACGGTGCGAGCTTTTGCAGTACTTTCAATAAGCATTCTTATGTCGATCAATAATACTGTCTGTCTCTAAGGTATGAAGCATTCAATCAACTGTCTGAATGACAAAATTCAAATTAAAACTATTCAAAAATATTATTATTTGTAACTTAAAACTAAATAATTAACAAAATTCTAATAAATTATTTTTTCAATAGAATATTCTGTTAGAATATATTCACTTAAAAAATACATTCGAATTAAATGAATATTTATATAATAATAATAATACCAGTACTTAACTAATGACTAAAGTAATTTATTTCAGTGTTTGGCTAATAATTATTGAGATCTGCTATTAATAAAAACTATAATAAATTAAAACAAATATTCAAACGATATATACGATGGCTATTACTCTGTTATTGTTCTGAATCAAAGTAGAAAATTAGTAATAAATAAAAAAACACGAACGCCATTAATGTAAATCTGGTTTCGTTTCCATCAATGAGTTTCAACATTTTTTAGTCATAAGATCTGAGGCAAAATCTGAATATGAATTAAGGGAATTTTGGATATGTTTCAAAAGTATACCTTATGATCATATCATAACTACATTTTAAATATTTTATAATAAAAAGTCTTTAATTGATGTTGGCTTTCAAGTGCCTTAAGTCACAAATTTGATAATAAATAATGGAATTAACTTTTGATTTTTAGTTAAACCTAAAGTAAAATCTTGTCATTAGAGAAATCATCGAATAGTCAGAAAAAGCAATCGTTTTTCCCTTCATTTTATAAATAGTTTTCACCACAAATGCACAAAATTCTAACTAAAAAAGGGGTGAACTTATGGAGTATATTAGGAATTGAGGAAATATTGAAGTTATCTATTCTTTTGAAAAAAGCAATAAATTTAATAATTAATCAGATCAAACATTTGAACGAACCTTAAGTGAAACATTAATTATATATTTGTAAAACTCAATTAAATAAGAAATCATAGACACCGAAAGTGTTTAATAAGTTGTGTCAATCAATACTGACTGTATCTGAATATATGTTTAGAAAGTCTCCATTTTGTTCATACATATCAATAGCTATGAGATTCTTGACAGATATCGAAACTGACTTAACCTTCTTCTGAGTTAAGCAATACTTAAAGCCAAGAAATGAATAAACTTATCCTCAATAAAATATTTGGCTTCTCATCAATATAAAAGTGAACTCAACAAATCAAATTAAAATTATTTAAAATATTATTTCTACTCTAATCTAACGTATGATATAGAATAAAAACAATATTTTGATTAATATTAAAAATGTGCTGAAAAGATTGATTTAAGTAAATTTGATTTCACATAATATAGTTGAATGACTCCATTTAATGAGAATATTATAAATAAGATTGACTGTAGTATATGATGACTTATTTATATAATGAATAATATTAAATACAGTACAGTATGACTTGTGATAAAGTTAACAGCGAATTCATAGCTAGAAAGTGATATACTGTGGAAATGTTGAGATTGATAGTTAAGTGGAACTAAACATTAAAAATGAGCCTCAAATGGCTTCAAATAACTGCAAATAACAATAAAAGTTATTCCAAAAGGAATCTTAGTTCTGATGAATCAGCGATATGTATGAATGAAAGTAAAGCTCACTCTAAAGTCAATGTGACTAAGAATAAAACAAACTCATAAGTTAGTCGTAGAGTTAGTGCCAGTTCTTGTGCTGGTATAAGTACTATTAGATTACATAAAATAAAGATTCAACAAAACATAATACTCAATAGCATAAGGTCTCGACAGTATAAGGGAGAGAATGAGTTTTCTAATAGTTGTTACGTTACGTAAAGTAAAACTTGATATTAATATTTGAGGTATTGCTCCATTTGACTGCCCGTCTGCCAGTTTTTCAGGATTTTCCCATTTCTCCCATTCCTCCCCTTTTATTTCTCGTAAGAGACAGTTAATGTAGTGGAGCGAACGCTATGTTTCATTAATGATTTATACGCGTAAAGGCAGTAAAAGCAGCAAAAGCTACACAACAGAAAATGGCATAACATTTCTGAAGAGTATGGTCTGAGAGAGAAAGACATTTCTATTCTTCTCTTAATTTTCATTCACTTCGTCAGTCTCTCTGGTTGTGGTTCTCGTTGGTTCCTAAAGCTCTCAGCTCTCTATCCCTTACATACTTCGATCGAGTCGAGTCTCAACTTTGGCTTTCATTATCTTTACTAAAAAGAAGTGTAGGGAAAAAATATATATATAAGAGATTTATGGGCAAACATGCTTTTCACGTGGCAAAGAAGTACTGCTTTGTAGTGAACAAACCTTACTTTTACACATTTACCCTCTGTATGGGTGTGAGTGAGAGAAGTGGTGCAGAAAAATAATAGTTTCGAGTTTGAGATTAAGATTAAGCTGAAAAAAGGAATCACGGTATGAGTCTTGTATGCAAGCAATTCATATAATTGAGCTCACAATTCATAGACCTATTTTTGGTAAATCTCATTATTTCTAATATAAAGGCATAACAGCTTTTGAATGTCTTTGAGAGAAGTAAGTCACGTCCAAACACTTCTATTGTTAAATCAAATTAAACAACATTTGCAGATCAGTAATCAAATTAAAAATAATTATAACATTTCAGCTAAACATCTAATAAAATGAAATGTGCCTTATCTTTCGGTTTAGGTCATTATTCTCATTGCGATAATATATAATACATATGTACTATATAATAATCATACCTGTATTACAGTTTAATACGAAGTCAGCTATTGGTGGACATTCTCTACAAGTACAGCAAACTCAAGTGGACTGATATTAAATTGTGAGCTCTGCATAAAATAGAGTAAACCTCTATCTATATAATATATTATATTAAATGACTGCAATATTTGCCACATTCACACTATCAATATGCTTATGGATTGAAAGGCATCTCATTTATTGCGTTCACTATCGATAGGATCGATAGTATTGATGTAAAATATAGTTTCTTTTGAATTTTATTATGAGATGACAACTAATGTATTACAGTGAATGTTAATTTATATATTTATTATTAGATAACGAGCAATGATAGCAATGATAAATCTTTAGAAGTAAAACTACTTTTATTTTTAGTTTAACTAATATTTTAAATAAAGTACTATTGAGTGCAATTTCTTCACTTTCACACAACTAACTCGTTAGTTATAAGTGTGTCACACATTTAGAGTAATTTATTTGTGTAAACCGAGTAAAAGAAAGTTTATCCTTGAAATGAAAGAAAGTAATTTACGAGAGAAGACATTTTTAGTAACATAAAACTCTTTGGGCACGTTTGAGAGTATGATTCAAATCATAAGAAATTCAATAAATCCGTGATTTATAGGCGGTATGTGTTGTGTCCAAGCATTGACACTTTCTCCAGACTCTGCCTCAGATGTAGTGTAGGGTGCAATCAAAGGGTGAATTTGAATAAAGAGAACATTTGAACATTTGCTTTGAGACCACTTTAAAGAATAAATCATGTCTTTCATGAACAAAAGACAACATCTTCTAAAGTTTTGAGAGACATCTGTTTTGATGATTTAAATTTCACTTTCGATAAACTAAACGCTAGATTAAAGTTAATATATGTATAGTTCATAATAATCTAGTGGTAGTGGTACTTATCAAGAGACGCTTCCATAATGTTTATATAATTAATATTTAGCTGCACTTTATAGGAATCATTCTCAATGCTATCAAAATTGGTTTCTTTGGTAACAACACAAAAGCTCTAAAGACAGCAAAAGAAATGGGGTTAATGACGACCAATACATGTGTTAATGGATTTAAAGCTAAATACTTTCTCATAGTTAACTAAGAGATAAAAAAAATAGAGTTTAAATACTAAAGTGAGATAATGAACAAATCATAAGAAACTTCTGATACGTCTCTACTTCTGCTAAAGATTTATTTTTCTAATTCATTGTATATATTATTGTATATATAGTTGTAAACAGAGTTGGATTGCTCTGAAGCGTAATACAGTAACTGTTAGCCCATAAGGAAGTATTATTTTAATTACGTTACGCTGAATGCCATATTGGAAGCCCTGCTCTCAAATATAGCCTCATCTGAAAGGAGACGAGACTGAAGTAACCTTTCAAGTTCATAATGAGAATAAGCCATTTTGTTACGCTTTGACCTTTAGTTTCTCGAAAATGCCTTCACTTGCTTAACGTAATTAAAGAATATGTTTGAATATGCTTTTAATGCCGAGCCTTCGAAGCCATTATTTTATTTTTGGCAATAGAAGGAGCGCTCATTTCGAGACTGTCTATTTCACAGATATTTTTGCAATATTTTTGTTACATTCTTAAAGTAGACGAAGTAAGGGATCGCAGACATTATTTATATGATACATATCAGCTCATAATAGTCAAGCAGTAAAAGTTAAAATCCAACTAAGCTTTAGTTCTTGTAACGAATCAGCAATAAAACTAAAATAAATTGAGTAACTTATGTATATTTGTTTTATTCGATTAACTCTATTGATAAAGACCTCTATAAAAAAAATGATTTGAAATATGCGTTTCAAAATTAATTAACTATAAAAACCTATTCAATTCAAGTTTAGATTTTAAATACCTGTATATGAATCATATTATTAATAGATTTGATAAAAACTGTTAAATGGCTCTCATTATGCCGAACAAGCGTTTCATAATGTATTAGTTTATCAGAAACAGAGAGTAAAGTTTAACTGATTTATCTTTAAACATAATAGAGTGTGCAAGTATAATAAAATATGATAGCATGGAATGGGCTTAAAGGTTATGTAGTGGTCTATACAGCAAACCATTAAACAGCATATTATTACGGTTTTAATTTGAGTTCTGATCATTTCATTGAAACTAATGAATGACTCAAAACAAATCATAAATATCTAATTCAATATCAAGGAATTAAATCTGTCTTTGGTATTATTTGATTGAATAATTAGTGTCTCATTTCAAATAACCTTTCAATTCAAATTTAACGCATAATAACAAATACTTTTAGTTTTTATCATTTTTATGCAATATATCCAGAGTTCAGAGTTTAACAGTAATAGAAAAAAATTCTAAGCAAATAGTACTGTAAAAGTTGAGACCTCTATATTATTAGACGTTTGAAATACAAGTTTAAAGTACATAAGTTTAGTTCAACTTTTTTATCTTTATGTTAAACATTATTGAAGATTAAATGCAATGGTTTATTGCGACTCAAACTCAACAAAGAATAATTCGTATCAGAAATAAGTCCTGTATATCGTCTCAAAAATGTTTATTATTATATTCTTAAACAATTCTATTCCTAAAAAGAAATCTGTACCCAAGTTTTAATTCGCATTAAACTTAAATTCACAAATAAGAACATCTCTTATTCTTTGACTTAATGCGAAACAAGTTTAGAAGCACTTCATTTAAATGTAGGGAAAAAAAGTTGACTCAAACTCAAAATTAAATTACTTCTCAAGCTTTGAATATATGTTTGGTTCCTTTGATAAAATATTTTTGCGTTAAATTAAATCTTTTTATTTGAATCAAATTCAATTTAAAATTACGTTCAATTATTGCATTGAAAGCCCAATGATTACTAAACAATAAAAAAATGCAAATAAATAAAATTTATTTCATACCAATTCTTTGAAACGAATTCATATCAGAGATAAAAATTGTTATACCATATAATAAGAATGTCTTTTCTCTGACTCAACTCTTAATAATATTATTGAGTGAACAGTTAAATAAAGTAAACATCTCTGCAATCAATGCAATCACAAATCATATTTTAGATGATTGGTATTTTCCCAATTGTTTACACGTGTGGAATAATTTAAAATTTTTGTTCCCCAACTAAGTTATATTTATCTATCAATTATAGAATTTTGAATACTTTCCTTCCTTTTACTAAATGATATATACGTGTAATCGTAACGCATCAAAAAAATAAAGAAAACAAAGGACTTTAATTATAGGCTTTAAATTCAATGACTTTAATATAGTGACTTCACCTTCAGCTAAATGATGAATATTAAAAACCCATTCTTTTTCTTTAATAACCGAAAGTGTTTATTCATAGTGTGATGAAAAGTGTTACTTAGAAAAAGTGGTAAAATCTCAAACAGTAAAACAGTTAAAATAAGGTACGATTTTATGTCTCACAAGTCATGCTTGAAATTCAATAAAAAATAAACTAAAGGTTTCAGTCTTTAAATAAAGAGTTATAAAATCCATTCAAAGTTGAGTTGAAAAGGAAAGCAATAAAAGGGTGTTAGAAATGGCTTCATCTCTACTTCAAGTCCTACGAGTTTTTTGAGTAAAATATTTTAATGGTATCATAGATTAAGTCTCAATTTTACGTCAATTCATTAGTTAAGTATAATTTTTTGAAATAATCTTTAGACAGACCTTCGCTTCAGAGGCTTTTATCTAATTATCAAAAAAATATTACGTAATTATAAACTGGATTTTTAGTGAAAATGCAAGCAATTCATTAAAATAGGCACAAAAAATATGTTAAAATATCAGAAAATGTTTAAATACTTTTTTAATTTGAATCGTTTACTACTGGATATAATTGGAGGTCATTTGTGAGCCGAATGACTGCATGACACGAATCGTTTCAAAATTGCGGTTTAAAGGGTGAATATATAATGAAAAATCACACCTTTTACTGTCTGCACTCAATATTACTTTTTAGGGTTCTTTTCTTTTTGGGGGTTAAGGGATCTCATAGTTATGTTTGGAGTGAGAGGTGAGAGCAGAGCAGAGCAGAGCAGAGCAGAGCAGATCAGAGAAGAGCAGAGAAGGCATACTTGTAAGACGGCTTTGCTGTGAAGGGCGTCCGTCTGAATCGCGATCGAGTGTCAGGTCAGGCAGAGCCAAAAGAGAACCCAATACCCAACTACCCAACAACCTGCCGCCTTCTTTTTTGTATTAAGCCCGAGGCAAATAAAGCTCTCATACACTATGCTTAAGCTCAAAATTAGCCTAAGAAGGGATGCCAATGAGTCGTCTTCATGTTCACTTCACTTCATGCACCGTCTTTTTGACTTTACTACCACTACAAGTAAAACTACAGAGAACTTCCTTAGGCTGAGCAGAATTCCAGTTTAGGAGCGACTCATCTCTCCATCACATACAATAGCGAATTGGCATTAGTTTCGCCACTATATAGAGATAGACTAAACACAGATCAATGCTAGCAATATAGCAATAATTGTAAATTGGCTGTAGGGCACATCCTCTTTGCAAATGTTCTCAAAACACAGAACCGGCTTCGCATCTAAATCTTACGGAAAAGATTCGACTTATTATCTTAAAATATTTCGGCAAATAAGTCAAATAATCAATTTCTCATTCAATACCTGCGCTCGAGTCTGCCTAAAACCCAATTTATATTTTTGCACACATTTCATATCAATTATGAATAGATATCAACATAATTAAAACGAGTTTTGATGAATAATTAATGTTATCTTTAATAAGATAATAGTTCAATGATAACAACACTCAATTTAGATCAGAGAGAAAGTTAAGCAAAACAATTAATATTAGAATAATAGTAATCACTATCAGGAAGACTGTATTAAACAACAATCAGAACCGATCAAAAAAAATGCATATAATTAAAAATGACAACAAATGGCACTTACTTTCCAACCGGCTGAGGAGTTGCTGTCGCCCTTATCCTTAAAGTAGGGCACGTTCTGCACCATCCAGTCGTATATCTGTGACAAAGTGAGCCTCTTCTCAGGTGAGCCATTGATGGCCTGAGTGATCAAATCCGCGTATGACATATTGCCCCACGCGTTACGACGAGAGGTATTCTTTTTAGGTCCTGTACACGACTGATCCAAAGCATTCGGCTCATGAGCTGTTGTGGGCATAACTGATGGGTCGACGCCATTGCCAATCCCTCCGTTGCCGTCAATATCACATTTGTCTACATCTGGAAATTCAGAGACATCAGGTCTTGGAAGTGGCCAAGTGTTGGATCGGCCACGAAATGGACTCTCCATATTGGGGTCAAAGTCTAAATCAATTGGTTCCATGTCTTATATCCGGTCTTTAGTTATTGAGCACCAAATTTATATATTTATAATCTGTTAAACATTAAGATACAAAATAACTTCATATTAATTGAAAATATTGATTATTTTGTTTAAAGTGCTTTCCAATGGCTATCATTACAAAAGTTTTAAGTTTACGTAACTATTAGTTTGAAACTAATTTAAAACTTAATATTAAGATAAAGATAACATCGAATTATATGTTAATTTTAATTGATATGAATTGAGTCAATACTAAAAATTAGTCATTAATTCTAATGATTAAAGCCATACTTGAAATACTTGAAACTTTTCTAATGACCTAAAATTGAAAGCATTAAAACTTACTTATATTACTGCAGTTATAAATGGTCCACAAATTATATTAAAATATTATATAATAATAACTATATATATGATAATCAACGGAAGAAACACAGACTTCTAGTAAAGGTTAAAAGTTTCTACAATTTGGCAAAAAATAATTGTATATAATTGTGAGCACATCTCAAGTTTGATTCGATTAACGAACTATTTATTTGAATATTTGGAGTAATAATCAAATGATAATAAGTTACAGTTCATATATATCATGTATTCGACTAGTATTCTAACAGTCTCAACAAAATTGAGTTTTTTTTTATTTTCAAAACTAAATTGTTGTGATTTTTACTTCACTTCTTCATAATTGAGTTTTAAGCGTTCAATAAATGAATTTATGGTCTGAACCAAAAGCCTTCAAATGACTGATCCTATAAATAAAGAATAAAACAGAGAAAACCTTAGATTATTAGATATAGAGATAAAAAAAATAATTAGTTAAGAAATACAAGAAAATAATTTATGGATTAATTTTCATTTTTTATTTCTTTTTTTTTCTAAAGTTTTCATTTGTGATAAAAATTTATTTTTTGTCGCTTAAGGGATAGTAACAGAAAAGTGAATTCTAATGCAATACAAATCCGGGTTATTATAAGACCGATGGCTAAGGAATAAGGTTTTAAATAATGCATTCAATCCATTAATTAACTCATTTTCTTAATTATAATGAAACAAAATTTATGGCAAAATCTCGACTAACATAAGACTCAATCATATCATATCATATCATAAGCAATAAAACAATAATAATATTAAATAAAATAAATATATTATTAAACGTTAAAAATAAATCAAAAATGTTCTCAAATTATAAAATACTATTGAATAAAAAGAGCAAATAATTATATTAATTAATATATTTTCACACATTTTAATGAATGAAATCATTTATTATTTATGTATTAATAGATTTGTTTGTATACAAAAAAATAGAATCAAATATTTTAAAAATTAAATACCTATTAGTAATGAAAATAACTATAAATGACGTAATCGTATAGTAAAACAAAAATATTCGTAAAAATATAAACAAACTTAAGATATAATCTGTTATTTCTTTTATTTCTAGGAATAATAGTAAGCATTTAGAGTTATCTCATAAATGGCATTAAACAATCAAAGTATAGTTATTATTATTATTATTATTTCATTATTTGAATGCATTATAAGTTTATCTTAATTTGCAATAAAGTATTCTTAAAGAGAAAACATCTGAAACGCAGCAAAAACTCACGTGATTTGTGTCTTCACAGAAATATCGCACATAATTATGTAATATATGGAAAAAACATATAATTTATTTAATATTCCGCTCAAATATTTGAAACACAATTAAGTCTCAGAGAAGGCACAAAAATGATATAAATATTAATAGAGATAGAGATAGAGGTGAATAAAATAGTGATTTATTTATAATATAGTTTAGCAATAGTTGAATGCATTGATGTTATAATAGTCAGCATTGGTTTGAGAGACTGCACAACACAAGTGCACACATTATGTACACATACAGTCGCATAACATATACAGTAAAACTCGTCTCTTCTCTATTTCTAAACACTAATAACATAAACAATTTCTTCTATTTTTACGCTTAACTCACTATAAGCTGAACGCAACTGAACGTAAGCTATAATTCGCCGCAAAAGCGCAGACCGTTTCACATACAGAGTGCGCACTAGAGTTGAAACATAGAGTCGCTGAGTCTGTGTGAGTCTGTGCGAGAATGCAGTCTCTCTTCTACAACACATACACTGTCTCCCCCTCTGTGCCTCTCCCCTGACATCGCTATACCTCTCATTACGCTATTTCTCTCTCACATCCATTTCTTCCCTTCAGACACATGTACTGTACACCGAACACGCCATTGACGTCAGTATAATATTAAAAGGCAAAGAGAGAAGAGATTGATTCCAGAGATCAGCAAAAAGGGCGCAAATCATATCTGTTTTAACTTGTAGTTAAAGTCTTTCTAAAAGATTCTTAAGAATGTAAGTTTCACTCATTCCTTCCTCCCCTCGTTTTTCTCTACCTTTACATTAGAAAATTTTGAACCAATACTCTTGTCATGAATTGCGTAATGCAGTGTCTAATCGCTTCTCTTTCTCTATAGTATTAAGTAATATATGCAAAAACTTTTTCTAAATGAAAACTTATTTTTATTGCTTTTCTTTCAACAGCATTTACTGTACTGTACGTACGCTACATCTGTAGCAATGCTACTAAACTTATAACTACAAAAATTTGATTTTTTTTAATATTAAGCTAATTATTATTTAACATTGAAGGTGTTGTTCAATCAAATGACTTCTTAATTTCACTTTCTTTACTAATTCTTTTAAGTAAACCTATGTTTTTTGCTTAAGACTCAAGAACAAAAAGAGGAAATATTGCAAACAATTATACCATAATTGTTAAAGCAGTTTAAAACTATTTAAGTGAAAATATTTATGGTTACGAAATCCAAATATAAGCTAATAGTTAACTATTATTTAAAAATAAATATTGCATAACATAAAGAACTAATTTTTGATATGAATGCTTATTCCAATTAAATAATAATAAAAAAGGAAAAAAAACATAAATATACTAAAAGCGATGCGAAATTAAATTTAATATTATATGAGCCGAACTTGAAATTAAAACAAGAACAAGAATGATCATTAACATCAGCTCATAGTATTGATGTTTGCTGTTTGAAAATTACGATTATTTTCTAATAATTGTTTAAAGTTCTAATCTTGTATTTTCAAAAGTCCTTTTAATTATTGTAAATATGATTGTAAGAAAAAATGAAAAAAATGATTGAACGATCAATTCAATAATATATAAAAAGATAGTTTCGTTGGATCAAACTTGTTGCAATTTGGATCGAGGGGTGTTCGAGACATCTCACCCCCAAATGTTTCACGTCGTTGGATTAAACTCATAATTTTGAGTAATTTGATGCCTCACTTTACCCGAATCTAACCACTTTTGACCAACTCCCGACGGGCTTATGGACATTAACCTAGCTCGATACAGCGCGTGCGTATAACAACCTAACCTATAACAAAACGAATTCTAACGTTTATTAACATCAAATATCAATTAGTTTGGTTAGTTTAGGTTGACCGGTACGCGCGCCGTAGCACTACGCTGTGTTGCTCTATTTTAAGCCAAACTAAGCTAACAGAATATCTAATATATATGCAAAATAACGGAAAAAATTGCACGAGTCCGAGTGGTCAAGTGATGCATCAAATTACTCAGAATTATAAGCTGAATCCAACGATGTATCACACTTGGGGATGAGGTGTCGGGAACACCCCTAGACCCTAATTCTCAGATTCGCGCGAAAAATCTGTTACACTTAAAATAAGAATTTAACTTTCAATAATATATAAGTCAAATTTATAAATTATTAATAAGTCATTAAATATGACTGAATTGTCAATGAAAACGGAGGGACAGACAGACAGACGCACATTAGAAGTCTATAAGCTCTGATTGTTGCCCAATAGAGCCGTTGTTGAAATAGTGAGAAAATTGAGAAGTGATTGAATGCTAAGATTTTTTATTTGAAAAATAAAGATAAAAACTGCGTATAAAACACTGTAGTAGTCCTATGTGTATAATGTAATGTACTGTAAATTATATTCAGCACTTTTTGGCAATAAGAATAAAGTTATATTATATGGTGATGTTTCATGTTATCAGAATTAAGCCCAAGGACGCCCTTCACTTTGTCAGATTTGGGGGCACTGTTAGCTCTTTTATCAATTATATGAAAGAGTAATAATAAACACTACTCTTAGAATACAAATTGGCTTTTGAAGGAGACCAACAATTTTATATCTAACTCATGAGCTTATATTAAAACTTATGACGTTCAGCGAATTTTTAATTTTCTCGCAATTTCAATATCAATACTATACATAATTTACTTCTTCACACATTTTTTACTTTTATGATTATATGATTATATCTGACGAATTTTCCAAAACGACAACGAAATATCATTTTATGCACAGGTTTTATGCATTTTTAATAAATACGTTCTAATTCAAAAAGAAATTTAAATTATTGCAGAATTTTTACTAATCATATGATTTTCTATTTATAGAAGATATTGTGCGTTAAGGTATCAGTCATTCAGATCTCATATACCTGTAAACTCTTTAAGTACTCAATAATTTTGCATAAATACATTTTCTATTATTTGTTTATTGCATTATTACAGTTATATTACAGTTATATTACCCAAAAGTTTTGTTGTTTTGCATAAAAGCAAAAAAGTTGAGTTGGATTTAGTGGGGTTGGGATGGGTTCAAAGGTAAAAATCGGTAAAAATAGAGTCTATGAGAGTCTATAAGAGGTGTGAAATGTATTGTAAATTAAAACTCAGGAAACTATTACAAAAAGCTTTTTTGGGGTTAAATTTCCCACGAATTGGATATACTGTACGCACGAATCAGTTGGCATTTGTGGCGAAACCAACTTATATTACGAAATCCGAGATAAAGACAAAATAGTTTAATAATATTTAGAATTTTGCAAACCCTAAACCCCTAAACCAGTCCTAAACTAACCAATAAATTAAATGAACTCCGAATTGATTGCATTTATTGCATATATTGAAAAAATCGATCAAAATCTTGATTTTCTCTACTTATGATTCGATCTAAACCTTGAGTTTCATTAAACGTTTTTGTTTTGATTGGATTTCTCAGAAATTTATTAATTTCAGGTCTTAATCAAAACAATAATAGTGTTAATGGTATTAATTAACGCATTATTAACTCATTCAATATCAAGAATATTAAAATAGAAAACAAAGAAAAACTACTTGTTATACATTTTGTATAATTTTCAGAATAATAGAGAATTTCTGGTGAAAAACAATGACTGCAATGACTCGGAAATTAATTTTTTAAAAATAAAATCATTATTAATCAGTTATGAATAGATTCTTAAATGAAATCATGGTTTGAGCTGAAGGTTAAGTGTGAATCGAAAAGTAGTACACACTTCACATGTATTAGTAATGTATTCCAATATTCTGTATGTAAAAAAAGCTGACAAAAAATAGGTCAATGCTATGCTTTTAATGCTTTGGATGCAGTGCAGAGTCGCATCACTAACAGGCAAGAGCTGTAACAGCTCTAAGTCTTACTCTAACGCTGTAACTGTTAATAGCATTTCTCTATTATTTATTGTCATCTTTACAGCGCTTTTAACTTAATCACAAAATTTCGTTACTTTCTATTCAATAATTACTTTAATTTAAAAATATTTTTCTTATGATTCAATTCATTGGAATTAATTGCGAGACTGAAAGGTCTTATTCTTATTTCTAACTAAGAATATTTGAATATTTTATTAATAATTCACTTCAAATCAAATAAGACAGAGAGCAGTCTTTTGAGAGCAATTTTTCATTACAAGTACTGTTCTCTGTCCTAATTATAAGCAATTAATTTTCACTGCATTAATCAAATTATTATTATTATAGTGAGAAATGCGCTTTCCTTTCAGTATAACATTTATTGAATAAATAATTTGAACAAAAATTCAAATCACTTGTAAAGAAACAAAAGGCAATTATTAACGAAATATGATTTGAAGCTCATTTGAATAATGCATTAATATTTCATTTCTAAAGAATTTTAACCATTATAGCATTCTTTACATGTATAATATATTTATATAGAATATAATCATATAATGAAGCTTAAGTGCATTGTGTTTTGGTTGTGAAAAGTTTTTTTTGAAAGAAAAAAATGTGAGAAAATTTTAAAAGGACAAAAAAGGTGTGGCCACCAGGATTCGATCCTGGGTCCGTGCGGCCACAACGTAGTGTCCTGACCACTAGACGATGATGACCCGTCGCTCCGGGCATTTCACAGATTTTAATTTACAAATATTTAAGTGCTTTCTTTGCATTGTATTTAATACAATACTATTAAATAGAAAATAGCGGAAAATAGAATAGAAAGCAAATTAGATTTTAAATAAAGTCCTCAAATACACAATTAGAGAAAACTTATTTCGATTCAAAGATTTTATTGTATTTTTAATTTGATTTAAAAGTGAGTTTTAGATAATTTGTTAAAATATAGTGACATATAAACTAAAATGAGTTGCTTTTCATGTAATAAATAATATCCAGAACTTTAGATAAAGTGTTATATTTCAGGCACAATAAGACCAGACGAGGGCAAGACATGGACTTGTGTGGCACGACTCCAGTTATAGATCTGCAAAATAGTTATTTAGTTAATACTGTAAGTATTTTCAAATTGATAGGAATGAGTGTGATATACCTGTCCCATATCAAAGGCAACAAGTTTTGCCTCATTTTGATCCAAATTAGTTGAACTCTTTTCACTGTTAGAACTGATATACTTAGAAAGTCGAACAGTCGGAAGCGGCAAAAAACCACTTATGAGTGGCATTACTTCGAAAGTTATGTCATATTTATCGGTTCCTTCAATAGTTACCACACCAGCTGTTCGACCGCTCAGATTCCATAACATTTGATCGGAAATGATTTCATACATAATAGAGTTGTGATCATCGGCCGCATTGACGCGTGTGATCATCACATTCAGGTGACAGAGAGCGCCCGCACGACAAAACTCTGTTCCCTTCTGTGGTTCTATTATTTCTTTGATAGTATATAAGGTCTGATAATTATTCAATTTGTAATCACATTCAAAATCTTCCCATTCATTGGTTTGATTAGTGGACTCGTCAAACAATTTATATTTTACACAAAATACAAATTTATTTGCAATTATATTAGGATCTGAAGCAATCAATTCCCACAAATAATGGACAGTTTGATCGTTGCATATAATAGAGTCATGTTTTGGTAAACTTGCCTTCAATTCAATTTCTTGATTATTAGTCAAATGTGAGGGTAATTTCAATTGTGGTTCAGACAAAACAATATTGGTTTTGGAAACGCCGTGAACTAAAACTTCAATAAACTTTCTGAGATGACAAGTATGTAATTTATAAGAACTAATAAAAGGCGGCAAAAGATGGAAAGTGACTCCAATCCATTTCGCAACGTTTGTTCCGTTTGGAATCCAACTCATTGTCAATTCTTGTTCGATAGCATTCGCGTCTTTTTGTGCAATTAATTTTGATTTTATTATTAGAGGAATAGTAAAAGTTTGAAAAGGATTCAAATTATTTGATAATTGGAATGAAATCTCATCTTTTAAAGGAGAAGTTAAATCGGTTTCTAATTTGAGTTGTAATCCACGCAAAGCTTTTATAGTGATAGGAAGTTGTTCTTCAAAACTAAAACTTCCACAATTGAGTTGCAGTACTATTGACTGCTCAACACCTGAGAGAATATCATTCGTAATTCCGTCCAAAGTTGTCAATTGTAATACTTTAAGAGAAGGCTCTTCTGCGATGACATTAAAACAAATATGTTTTAAGAAATTGGTTCCAATGATGTTTGTGATTGAATTCCATTTTAAAATAATTTGATGTAAGATAAAAGTTCCGCTTTCTTTCGAGTTATAATTCAATTTAATTAAATTAAGACCAGGTTTGAGAGTGATATCATTCACTACAAACGCATGAGTGTAACTATCGATCTCTGGATCTTTGTCTACCAAAAAGAAGCCGTGACTATCACTTCTTCTTAAAACTCTATTAGAATTATTACATTTCAATCCAACTGAAATCGAAGAATGAAATGTTTCAATATCTGGATCCGGATTTATTTTGAGTATATCTTCGTTCGCTTTATTCTTGTTTTGATCATTCAATAAAGCGGTTAAATGAGGGCATTCTTTGTTTGATTTTTTATGTTTTAATAAATTGGTATTTGAAGAGTTTTGTTCGACTTTAAGTGTTATTAATAAGTGTTCGTATTTGGCATTTACAGGGAAATGATTAAATAGTTTCAAATTTAGGTCAATATCACAATTAGTAACAGTATAGTTATCTTTCAATCCCAGAGAAGTGTCTTCAATTGAAAATATATCTTCCATTCGCATGTTTGTCAACTCGTTTGTTGAATCTTTAATACTCGAAAGCAATCTTTCAGCTTCACTATAATGAGTCAATCTTTCACTTTGGGGCACAAGAGAAGAGGCTGACAGTTGACACCGAACTTTGAATTCACGTTTAGTGTCACCAATCATTTGATAGCATTGCAAAAGCAATTGTCTGACATCAGTCAGAAGTTGCGGCCATTTTTCTTTGAGATATACTTTTTCTAAATCTAAAAGAAAAGGCAGCGCCTGTTGTCCTCTATTCATTTTTCTGCAATAAATCAACAATTAATTTATAAAACACTTTTCTAAATGATAAGTATTAATAAATTACAGATAGAGTTGCGCTAATTCTTTGCCAATAAGTCGAGCGAATCTCATGCGTCCGATGTGTTTGTATGTTCCCATTGTTAGCTCAGATATCTCTAAGTAGTGCTTAAGAAAAGCTTCTTGTCCTGAAAGGGCTTCTTTCAACTTTTCTTGTGGACTGAGAGCAACTGCGTCTGATTTAGACAGTTATCAATTTTAAAATACTTATAAACACTAAACTAAGATTTAGTTACCAGTGCGGGGATCTGTTCCCATCCCAGCGATTAAATTGACGACTCTATGCAAACATTCAGATGTCATTTTCATTCCCGGCATTAGACCACAGAGAGATCCCAATTCTGCCAACTGTTAGCAAAAGATTAATAAATGTTTTCATTTTTATTTTTCTTCAACAGCACTGAAACATAACCTTATTTCTGGCATAAGACCAAAGCCCTACTGTGTGGAAGGAATAGGACTCCATTTGAGATGAGTCACTATAACGCTCGCATTTTTGTAATATTTCTAAAGCACTTAAAAAGACCCAACAGGCCATTCCTCCGGATGTCATTGTTATCTTAAAACAAATAACATATCTTGTAATGTGTTTTATGTCCCACTTTTTATTAAGAAATATTTAAATTAATAAATAATTACTTCTAATAAGTTTAATTCATTGACACAGTTTTGCAGAAATGGTAGAGCTCTAGAGGCGAGTTCCCAGGGCTTGTTCAATAGGAACAATAACTCACATTGTCGTGAAAATAAATAATTGCGTAGATCTAAAAGAGTACTGTTCCCACTCTTAAACTGTTCTCTCAATGATTTTGAGACATTAGGCGATAAACAAAGTCCATGCCAAGTGTCGTAGTGTTCACTCAACTTAAGCAACCAGTCAGGCATTTGGCCAACATTTGAATTGATAACAAATTGACTGAAGAGCGCATCCAATTCATCGTATTGAACAAGAGCTTCGTCATAAAGACTGAGTAATTCAAAAGCAAATGCCAGCTCCTCCTGAAGGAAAAAGAAGTGAAAAAAGTTCCAATTGGGAGCATTGCGACCCTCGCGCTGGGTTCGAATGTAATCCTCGTATTTAATCAACTGTTTTGAATACGAGTGTAAGAGTAAAGCTCTCAATCGATTAAGGAATTGTTGGTAAGATTCAGTTGCTTTCGAATCATTTTTTTGAGAATCAATTAAAGTGATCGTTCGTTCGACACTACTCTTAACGGTTGGAAAATCATTTTTAATCTTATCCAAAACTGAAGAGCGCGGCAATAGTTTTGATTTATTAATTCCCTTACGATTATCACTATTATCGATGTGAACTATAAACCAATCAGTAATTCCTCGGTCTTTGAGTTTTAAAACCCATGAATTTATTTCATCTTTTGTTGTATTTTTATAGAGATCCACATCAGAGCAATCGGTCCAATAGGTGTGCAGTAATGGTCGTGAAAGTAATTGCAATTCATTACTCTCTGGCAACAAATGATTCTCATTTAATGCCACGAACTTTGACTCCAAATAAACTGTTTTTGATGAACGACCGTATGATCTAATTATTTATATAATTATTAATGCCTTTTAATTACTATTTTAGTCAAATCAATTAATTAATTAATCGTTTGGTTTAAAGTTGAGATAAAAATAATTGTTATTAAAGGTCAGCAAACCATCCGATCGGTTCTCCAGAAATCAATCAACAAATAAAGTATTGCTATAAACATATATCATATAAAACGCTAATTTTCTGACCATTTACTTAATATCCAAATTCCTCACAAATGTTAAATTAACGAATATTTTAACGCATAATATCTTTAAGTAAACTAAAGTTTGTTTTCATTGTAAGGTTTAATAGTCATTGAAAATGACATGAACTATGACCTCATATGTCATGTTTGGTCCCATCTTTTATAATTAATAGCATTGAGTGATCACTAAATGAATGTTAAGCCAAATATCTCGAAAAAACTGAATTACTTTGGAAAAGATCAACATCTGTGTGAACCGATTGGATGATAGAGTGCTCGCACTTCACATACAACTTAACCCTAACTTCTTAAACAATTTATTTGTAATTTAATTAAAAAAAAGCAAACAATCAATTGATAGTGAAATGAAAACCTCTGCCATTCGACGCCTTCTTGTGGTAAATCTCGTGTTATTTGTGCCGACAGTTGTGCTGAAAGTAATGACTCGTTTCCAGAAACTGAATAAAAATGGGTTTAAAGATAATTATTAATTAAATATTCGCTTATTTTATTGAATATTAACTTACTTGTAATCAATGGTTTCTCATAAGAAGTCATTATTTATTATTAATAATAATTGAATCGATTATTTGTCAATCGTCTCAATAATAATAACAATGTTTACAATGAAGTCATATGTTTTGAAGACTGAAGGGAATGAACGCCTCCTCTAGTATTGAAATACAATACATCTGTAACTTTACTGCAACTTTACTGCAACTTTACTGCAACAGTTGCAAAGTTACTCCAGGTATAGCACAGTTACTGTATAGCTAGAGATTAGCTTTTTCGGCGTAACTCGAATCACAAATTCGGCGTAAAAATAATCAATTTTAGAAACATTAGTTTTATTGATTTCGCATTAGGAAAAGTAGGAGTTTATGTGCCACTGTCTTTATAATCGAATTCAATGCCACTATACTTATAGGTTAAGACTTTTCAGCAATAATTTCTTCACTTTTTTCTCGTGTTTTTCTACTTTTTGTTACTTTTAAGTCTAGATATAAATTAGTGAACTCTC
>JAUJYT010000234.1:0-23551 GCA_033996565.1 Nanhermannia nana
TTATGAAAATATAGTTTTAAAGATTTTTCTCGTTTTAATGCATTAAGCGATAGCCGGTTTCTGCATGATAGCATTCAATTATAGTATTATTTCTATAAACTATAATTAAGAAACAGACCGTTCTGTTGACTGAGTGACGGTCGATAATAATAAGCTGAGACACAAATATATAAATTTGTGATCGAAAATAATGAAAGAAAAGCAGCAGAAGATCCAAAATAATAGCTGAAGGGCAGCATTCGAAGGAATGGTATTTCACTGATGGATGAGGAAGAAGAGGACAACACAATAGTCAAGAGTGAAATGGTTAAAACAAATATCATGAGAAAGGTTTGCAGCTTAAGCCTTATGTCGAAGTATGGCATCGATCGTAATTCAGTGAAGGCCGATGTTATCAATAGAGATAAGTATACGAAGTAAATAATGAGAAGGAGATAAAAGAATATATTACAGAACTAAACAAAGTTTAAGGAAAATTAGTATTCAATCAATTGTGAAATGAAATCAATTCAAATGAATGAATACCTGCAAAAAGTTTGATTCACGAAAATTGAGTAATTCATCAAAAATGGGATCATTTAATTGATTGGTGACAGACCACGACATTACATAAATCATAATAAACCAAATAATGCTAATGAGCAATAGCTTTGGCGCATAAAATCGTGTAAAAGCTCTGTTGTTCTGTCGAATACCATGAAAAAAGCAGAGCCAAAACAGAAGAAGTGAGCTCTGAAGCGAACACTGAAAAAAGACTTCCATAAGTCGTGGTAACGAAGAACCGAATAGAAACTGCATCGGATAGAAGGGGTTATCAGTTACTAATAGTAATACTAATAGAAGTGATGTCCACTTTTGCTCTAACGACCAATCGATGAATGGAAACCGATAAAGACTATGAGTGAACCAACACATCACTACAAATGAAATCAAAAGGAAGAAAAATCTAAACCAAATCGATAGCGTAGTGAACGACGAGTTAATTGACCGAAAAGAGAAAACAATGTTATCGATAACATATTTTTGATTAACTGATTCCAAACGTGTGAATGTAATGTTGACGCGATAGTGCTTATAAGCGATATAAGTCAGGTGAAGCACTTGTATGGGATCGCATTGTCGACCACCACAATAGATCTGATACGAAAGCCTCCCGTCGTTAATTAGGGTTACATTTTTGTCACCATTTTCACTGTCAATTCCGTCCAGTTTTATATTTACGCCTATTTCTTTGTGAAATGCTTCCGACGCCTCTTCGTTCTTCAGATGGAATGTCAGGTAAAGACATAACTGTTGGGAATAAGTGCTAAGTGAAGGCGTTGTCACTACAAATGGTCCCGAAGACATCAAATGATTGATATATGATTTATTAATATTTGATTGAGTGAAGATCTCATCAGCAGTGATTTTATGGACTTTGTAAACGTTAGGTCCGGCCAAACCGATAAATAACAGCAATATATAAGTCGATAATAATGCTAATAGTGATAACAGTATTTCTCTCTTGTGCATTACATACAAATACATTTGGAGTGATCTGTCGCAAAAAATGAAACCAGTTATCACTTCAGCTCACAATTTATTTTAAAGTTTACAAAAAATGGTTTAATCAAGATCAATGACAGCTCACATACAATAAAAACTTTTAAACCCAACCGTTTTAGTATTTAATAATAGAAAACGAAATATTCTCAAGATGAATAAGCAAATTGTTGCCATTTATAAAATGTTAATTTTATGGCAATTTTGAGCTGCAGTTAAATTTTTGGCAATAATTAAATATATAGAAAGACAAGTTTTCCTAATTAAAGACGGTTTAAAAGTTAGAAAATATTGAGCAAAATCACAATCAACTTAAGCCTATGTTAATTGGTTTGAATAAATACCTCTCACATCTGTCGTGATAATAAGTCGGAGCAATATATTTACCAAATTGCGAGAATATGTCATTTAACTGAGACTTTACTTTTAGTATATAACTCATGGTTGAATCAGATCTTATTACAGAATAGAGTGAACTAAAACTTCGGCATCAAATAAAATATAAAATTTACCTCAAATGAAAGCATCACTTATTGTAATTTAAATAAATATGATTGGCAACTCTGGCCCTTCAATTCATGAAAACACGTCTACATATTTTCCATTCAAATATTGATCGCTTCCTATCTCTATGGAGAACCTTCTCAATACCGAATCAAGACTACTATAAGATAAAGTATTTTATCGATCGGTAACATATAATGACGTCCTAAATGTATAACATTATAACTGTTACCACAGAAGTATTAATCGACAGGATTTACTCTATTTTTAGAATAAATAGTTACTTATTATTACAATTATTAACAATCCTTAACTATGAGGTTATAATTATTAAGTTAATTATGAAATTATTTGAAAAAATTAAATCTCATTCATCAGAATTTAAAAATAATTTTTACTCAATGTATCACTAAATTAAGTTAATCAGACATATTGTATAAAACAAATAATATTACAATAAATAAAAATTGAAAATTAATTAAGACTGCGATCGATCGCATCAATATTTAGGTTCAGACAATTGATGAAAGTATGTAACAGTTGATGAAAAGTAAATTCTAAGACATAAATAAGATTAATATTATATTAATATTTGATAAAAAATTGAAAATAAAAATTTGTATTTTGTTTGCTTTTTAAAACTTTGATATTCTAGACTAGTGAACAGTTAATCAATTAATAGTTTTTGGTTTTATCACAAATTCTGTAATAACAGATTCAAATAATTAAACATTGATTTATTGCCACTTTTTGATGAGCCAATTAAGTACTAATTGGGTCATAATTATCACTAATATTAGCCAAATATCACTCATTGCACGTCTGGCACCTAATGGCTCAACAACTCTATCTCTGATACTATTTAATTGTCTTTGCATTTGGTATTGTGTTTCCAAAAGTGATGTCATATTCTTATGCATAGCAGTCAACTGACTATTAGTCTCTCTTTGCAATTGACTGATCGGTTCCAATAACAGTTTCAACTGATCACAACTTTTCTGATCAATTAATCCATTATTTGCATCACTTTCAGTAGATTCATGTCCATCGAGGCCAACAGAAGAACTCTCTTCACTTGCACACGAAGATCTTCTTTGATATTTGAATCTTTGTTTTGGTGATCGCAAGCCTTCTGTTTTGTTTTGCTGTTCAACTGAAATAACACTTCCGGTTGAAGTGACGGCAAGATTAGGCGTTCGATGTCTTGTAATGGTCTGTATGACATAGTCTTTCTCGTATTGCTTAACATCAGTTCTATTATCCCAGGGTCTGATGTCAGCGCTATGATAGACCCAGTCGTCGATATGACAGTCGAACAAAAAGAGTTTTGGAATCCATTTTTCCATTTTATTTAATCTAATTTTAGCGCCGTGTCTCTGTTCTTCTTCTAAAATAGTCTTTTCAACAGTGGCCGCAGTTTGGTCTTGTTTTTGAATAGCTTGAGTCACTTTATGCCATAGTTTTTCGGATTCAAAGTTTTGCTGATGAGTCAACGGCACTGTGAATCGCTGGAGTCGATTGGCTTTAACTGTAGGCGAAGGCGACCAAAACAGTTCACTTTCACCTATTCTTTTGTCTTTGTAATAAATATCAGAATCCCAGTGGCCCTCAATTGTTCCGAGCGTTTCATTGCCTAATCTTATTCGTCCGGTGACGAGATTACACAAGTCTGAAGAGCCTAAGAATGGCTTTAACTTAAACTCTAAGTCTGTGTGATATCCAGTCTTATCGCAAACAATGCTAACTTTTCCACCCAATTCAAGCGCCAGAGTTCCCAATAATATTCCTTTGCAGTGCGCATAAGGGAATGTCAGTAAATAGTCTTCACCACGAGTTAAAAGAGACAGTCGTGCAGTGCCGTCAAGTATAGCAGATATTGAATTGCCATAAAATTTGGATTTGGCTAATATTGAACCACTTATACAAAAGCCATCCTTACGATTAGTGACATAGAATGCAGAAACTGGCGGGTGATGTGATACTTGTTCTGCGATATAAAAAGTGCGCGACTCTGTCTCCGGATGAAACCAATAGCAACGAAATGTCTCACCAAGTATTGGATTATAAGGCTTTTTAAGACCTTTTGGCTTCTTATAAAATCCTGATAAATACCATTTAACTATCGTTTTCATGCGTAGCAGTGGATCGTCTTCATTGACAGCTCTTCAGAGGTCAGGTCAGGTGAAATCAAAATATATAAATTAGTCTCAAAATTAATAATTAATGATCAGTTAGTTATTAAACGGAAAACCCTTTTGCAGCACTTCGTATAAAATAAAATGAGTGAAGTTCTTAAAAAATGATAAATAAAAAGAATTTATTTGATACGAAGTCAGTTTGCGTTGAGATAAAAGATTTGAGAAAGTATTGAAAGAGAAACAAATTGAACTGAAATATGAAACATACTTAGAAATGATGTCTGAGTGATAGTAATAATCAGTGAGTTTGTCGAGGAAAGAGCGCGGCTCCAGAATAAAAGTGGGCAAAACTACTTTAGACAAATCCATTCCAGGCCTCACTTGCTTCAAAAGAGTCCAAATTAAGCTTTTGTTTTCATCGGCCACCTCTTCTGTCTGTCCAGCATCGCCTACAATCCCAAACTCTTCATTTCCTCCGTCAAAATTGTACGGTGTTTCGCAAACTTCAGCTTCTTTATTATCAGGGTTAAGATGACTTCCATTGAGATGATGGATGTGATCGTCAGAATCACTTTCATCACTGGAATGATGGTCTTGGGAGTCTCCGCCGTGATCGGTGTGACCCTCATCGTCAAGATCTTTATAATAATACAAATTTCAATAAAGAGCTTAACCTTTGAGTTAATGTTTGTTTAATACCGTGATCTCCGAAATGTTTTTCGATTTCTGACTCATTCAAAGCTAGACTTTTATTTAAAGGTGAGCTGAAAACGTCTTCGGGTCCAGACAAGCTGTTTGGCGCAGCCGGAGTATTAGGAACTGATTCTCTGTGTGATAAATGTCTAACTAAAAGAGTAGAGCATTGAAGTGATAACTCGATTGCTTCCATCCATTTCTTTCCTGCCGCTTCTGACGGAGCTCTGAATATCAAGTATGACATCGGAAGTGGAAACATAATCGATGCGAACGTCTCCCCGTGTGGACCCTCAAGTGTTACAAAATTTTGATTCAAGTTATTTTAAACTAAATTCACAATTAGTTAATTGAGTCAAATAATAATAGGAATAAATCATTTAATAAACTAAATATAAGATATAATAAAAGTAATAAATATACAGATATTTCTTCCCCAAAATCTATTATCAAAAAATATAAAATTAAACTTATTGTACATTAATAGCTAAGCATTTGTGTTTCGTTATAATAAAATGACAATAAGTCACAAGTATTTTGGAATTGACTTGATTTATGACTTATTAAAGATAAATCTATTTTTTAATCATTAAAATTTAAAATTGAAGGTCTGAGCTCTCAGTAAACTTAAGTTATTGATCAAAAGCTTGAATCCGATAAATAAAGTAAATATTGTGTATTTGTAGCAAACTTTGAGGATTAGATAAAGAGATATATGAAGCAGAAAATAAGATCATAGGTTAAACCGGTTCAATCAAAGTTAGAGTTAACGTACGAGATATCCGATAAATGTATTCAATGAGTTCACAATTATAAGAATCATTAATAAGTAAAACTTTGTAATAATAAATATTAAAAGGAAAGCAATCAATGCAATCAATTAATGAAATTATAATAATAATAAACTTGTGATTGTATAGATTCCAAACATTACGAGAGAAAAGAGTAGAAATGCAAACAAATGATAGTACAGCACAAACAAACATTTAAGTTACACAAAAGCATTAACACATTTGGAAAACATTTAATGTTCGGCGAATGACTTCTTTAAGTAAACTGTTATTATAGCGCTATTACCATCACATTAACTCATTTATTTGCACGTATTCTTCGATGTGATACTATATATCAAAAATAATAGTAATAATGGTTTCAAATAAAAACTCTTAAGTGAGATATTATTCAATTAATAAATTAAGCTATAAATAGACTGAAATGAAGTAAATTGGAAATTGTTTGTGTACAGTATTATTATAGGCATCAAATCAAACTGTTAATAGTGTCGTAAAATAATTATTTTAAGGCCTAACTTGCATAGCATTATAACATAAGCCATAATATGATAATCAATACAGTATATCAATAAATTATTAGCCAATAATTTACACTTCTATACATATAATTGAAATTCTATGAGTTTCTGGTCTAATCTTATAATATAAATAAGTGGTCACATATTTTACGTCAAAATCATTAAGAATTGTCAAATAATTATATTAAAATTGGTCTTTAATTAATTGTATGAATATAATAATTGTCATATATCTATATTTCTCTAAGTGTAAGCGTAAGTCTAAATCAATTATTAATAATTATATTTAAGATAAAAATTAGTCTCAGTTATGATTTAATTGAATTTAAAATAAGTAAAGCATTTAAATATATTACTGAACAGACCTTTGGTGACCAAATGGGATGTTCTAAAGGATGGAATAATTTGAAACAGAATCCATTCTTTTTTGATGGTCTTTCAATAATTTCGCAAACATTAACAATGACAGTCCCGACCCAATTGTGTGATTTGTGTGTTTTAGCGCTTTTATGCAATAACAACAATCCAGGCTTTAATTCGCACCAAAATTTATTCCATTGTTTTAGAGTTGATCTCACTTTAAGCCAATCGGCGAGAACCACAACAGTTGGGTCCTGAAGTGTTGACATGAGTTCTTCGGCGACTTTCTTCTTTTCGAGTCTATAGTTTTTTCGGCGATCTTTATATGTTTGGCGTTTAGTGATAGCGCACGGAAACGTCTCATTTTGTGGTCCACTCGAATATGAGGGTGAAGTCTCAGTATTTAGTGATTGTGTCACAGAAGGCGAGGCAGATATAGACTGAGTCATTATCATAGGGTCTGGCGATTGACCACTAAAACAATTGCCATCTAATGTAGATATTTGTGATGATGAAGATTGACATCTACTGTGATTTTGCGCTTTATTATGAGATTCATTGGCGTTCAGATTATCTGCGTCTCAATTAATATTCAATAAATTAATTCATCAATAATACAGATAATAAAGCAATAAAACAGTATTTTATATAATTTTGCATATTTTTTCTAAAAATCAAAGGTTTACACAAAAAGAATAATTCAATGCATTAATAGTCTAAATGATAATTGAATGGCATTATTAACAGGCGTTTTATCCAAATTAAAATCACAACAGAGAAGTGTTAATCGAATGAAAATCGGTGCTATTAATAGATTTATTTGAATTCAAGTTCACGCACACAAAGAATCTGACTTAAGATTATAGAGAATACGGGTGGAGAATACCATTGCATCGCACATTACAGCAGGTTTTCATATATAATTTGATCTCAATTTTATATACTAAATGCTTATATACAAAGCACACAACAGCACAGCACAAATTGGATTGCGATCAATAAAATAGGAGAATAGTATAATGGCATTCTTTCAAATAACTATTTAATTCTAAATATTAATATTATATTATACTGTACTAACACAAAAGCAGTATTATTATCAAATTTTACAAAAATTATAATATTATTAAAAAACAAAAGATTAAAGTTAAACAAAAATTATGCCCAAATTGTTAAACTTTTGAAAATTGTTATGATTTTGAAACGTATTTAAAACTTTTTACGCATTTTTGATATTTTTAAACTTTTAAAGTTGTATTAAATATCTATTGGAATTAAAAGTTATTAATATCAAGTTTTTTTAAGTTATGAGGTATTAAAAACAGGAAAAGACTGGATATGAAATAGCAAATTAATTAATTATTTACGAACATTTTAAGGCTTTTCGTGTAAGATAAGAATTAAATGTTGACAAAACAGGACTTAAAATCAAAACATGAATCTCAATGAAACACAGATTAGAAGCAAAGATATTAATTAACTTACTTTTGAATATTTATTTGCTTTTTAACTTGAATACAAAGTTATTTTACAATACATATTAATAAAAGAATATATAATATAATGAGTTTGCGCTTTAATATTGTGTTAATCTTATAATAATATAATATACGCATTGAGAGGTTGAGTGCCTGTAAACTACATTAATAATTAGATATTAGTACATAATAAAACCGATGCATTTCTATGGTAACACTGCATCACCACATCACTGGATGCCTAAGATGTTTACGTATAGTCGTCAACAATAAAGGATTGAAAACATCCGCGAAGGAATGCATGCATTGAATCGCATATCAATCTTTGTTTTCCTTTTGAGCAACTTTTTAGTACTCAAAAAGAGTTTAACTCTATTTTTAGGGTAAGAATTGCAGAAAAACATATTGCAATTATCAAAACAGATTATTTCTTAATCCTCTTTTATAGTGATTCTGATTAGTATTTAAGCCAACTTTCATATAAGTTTAGAACACCTCTTATATAATATTTGATTATATTACTCATTTGGTCTCATTTTTATCAGGAATGATAACAGAGAACTCAATCACAATTGAATTGACGTAAAATCATTTGAATAAATGTCATATTTATCTCAGGCTTAAATTGGTGTCAATTAAAATTGAACTATAAATAAAAGTTTTGAGAATTGGGTCTAATAATTGTCATATTTTAATGGATGGAACCAATTGATTAATATAATGAATGCCTCACTTCTATATAATATCAATTTTCTGGTAATAGAAAACTAATTTATAGGTTTGAGTTAACACACATATCAAATAATTAACGTTAATTATATTTTTTGATATAGTAATTCAATTTGAACTTTAAATTTGTAAAAGTTAGAGATAACAGAAAATAATTATTAGTGCATTACACTCAAGTGACTAAAGAATAAAGCAATTACTTAGACATTAATGCATTAAACTTAATGGAAAGGTAAATAACGGCAAAGACAATCAAAATAAGAATAATATAATAAATAACTTACTAATCGTTAAAGAAAGCGCTGGCTTTACGTTATTCTTAGGCAGAGGCATTGTAGTGGTAGATATGATCCCATTTTGGTCCAATTGAATGGATGGCATTCTTTAAATACTTTTTATTTTCAATTAAAACAAATCCAATTCAATCCAATTTTTGCAATTTTTTCCACTTTTCACTTAACCATTAACTTAAAGGTTTTGATAATAATAAACACATTGTAGTCATGATTGCAATTTCTATTAAAAAAGACAATTTATTTTTTGTAAAGTTATTCAATAATCAATTTAAGGTTCAAACAATTTTTTTTATTTTACTAAATTCAATAAATATCTGGAAATAATTTAACAAAAGGAAAAAAATTGAGGAAAACGTGACATTAAACCAATATATGAGTTATATGGGAAGGAATTCCTGTTATAGTTTAGAGGTTTGACATCACATTAAACCTATAAATGTGATAAAACTGATACAATTTCATACCAATCGTAATAATGCACATAAGCTCAATGAAACTGAACATAGTTTCACAGTCATTGGGCATGAGATTCGGGCTTAGAAAAAGTTTCGAGCACTGAACCTATGTTGCCTGTATGCAACTTTAGTCATTCAACTAAAGATTAATTAATAAATATTAAATTAAATGATAACACATTTTACTAGCAATTAAACAAAAAACAGAGCAAAATGTAAAAGCAATTTATATGACTATCAATACGATAAAAAAGAGAACACAAACGAACTGATTAAGTGATAATTGTATTCATTTGCTTTCTATTTCCTCGTGTGTTTGGAGAGTGTGTCTAAAGCAGGTGTTCCTAATGATGGGTCAAATGGGATCACCTCTTATTTAACATTAAGTTCTATGGAAGCACCACATCCTTTAAGAATAGGGTCCAATAAAATTTTTGGGATCCGGTGGTCTGAAAAATAGTTTCTGTATGTTTATCATGTTTTTGCATCCTCTAAAATGCCGTTTCTCTCACTCCTATATATTGGTATCATTTGTGTTGCATATGTTTTTATAAAAAAAAGTTCTCATATAGTATTCAAACGAGAATATAAATCAACAAACTATTTAATAATATTTGAATGCATTCACACGTTTATTATATACCTGTACTATATATTGAAAATTTGACGACAAAGACATCAAAATACTTCCTGAAAAAGAAATAATAATTTGTATTTTAGTAATCATAAAGTAATCATAAAGTAATATATAATATAAGTTAAAATTGTAAAAAAGATGCCTTTTTTAAATCTTAAATATTCAATATATAGAATAATTATTAATCAATATAACATTTGAATCAATTGTCATAATATAAACTTACAGTAACTTATATTTTAAAAGCCAAATGAGTATAAGTTTTAAGAAAGTATAAGATTATTGGAAAATATATAACAATTGAAATACAGGGAAACGGCATTCGCACAAAACTAATAATAGGGAAAAAAGTGAGTTAATAGTTAATTAATAGTGAGAAAGGGTTTAGGCCATCGATCAACTTATGAATGAGGAAAAATATCGATTTCGAAAAAAACTTTAAATAATGATCAAAACTTAAGACTTCCCTGTTCTTAAATGTATGCAATACTGATATATCTTTATAGCTATCAGTGTTGTAAATGTGGAAAATAATATCTTTATTATAATTTAGACGTTAATAATGAAGAAAAGCAATAAAAGTCGAGCATAACCTTGAAATTAGATATTAATTTTATTAAATTGAAAGTCAAAAACATAATTCAAATAAAGCCTCGAAAATAAGATAAAAATTGATGTTTTATATCACGCAAATGTGACTGAAGTGAACTGCCCTTTTCGATAAGTTAGTCGACTATTATGTTAACTTATAATTTATTTAATGGTCAATAAAAGTGTTTGCAAGAATAACACTTTATTTCAATTGTGATCATAACTATCCCTATAATTATAATTATTACAAACTATTAAACTCTATTCTTAATTATAACTATAGATAACAAATAAGTTTATTATCAAATATTTATATACGAATGTTTAGTTTCATTGGTTGGGTCAACAATTCATTTGGATTTACATTAAAATATAGATAGGATTTCTATTTATTTTATTTTAGTTTAATTAATGTTTTATTTAGACTTTTATTTTCAAATTTAATTCCCATTATTTTTAACTCAACGTAAGCTTAATATAGTCACTAATTAGTAAAATCTCTCTCTTCATAAATAATGACAACTATTATCTAATGTCTCGCAAGTTCTTCGAAGAAAAGCTGCCTTTTGGGCAAACAATAACTTACTATAAACTAATATTTTGATATGTTTTGTATAATACAATAGGTTTTTACGGTATTTCAAAACAGGATTTATTTGAATGCAGTTTCGCTTTTGAGACAATTCATGTATTGTTTAATAATCAGTTCATTGTTAACTCTCTACTAATAAAAGAGAAAAAGTCATGCATTCTATCGATATATTACTCCTTTTGAATCAGAGATAATTAAATCATTTAATTGTTAATCAATTGTATTAATAGTTATTTGTGATGTCTTGTATTGAACAGAAATTAATTAACAAATAGAACATATTTTGTTAGCATTTAATTAATAACTAAATCAACATTTGATTAAAACCTGAAAACTATTAATTTTATAAAAATGATTGACTTAAACCTTATAATACAATTTGAATAAATTGACGATTTATTGAAGATATTATTTAATAAAAGAAAACAATTTTAATACAAAGTTTATGAGTATATATCGATTGTAAAAAAAGATTAAAAATCTTTTTCAATAAAACCTTTTCATGAGAACCGGTATTTATTGAACAAATAATTGCCATTCATTTATATTTTAAAAATAATAAAATCACAAAATTATTGAGAGTAATAACGAACACAAATATAACAGAGAATTAATAATAACAACTAATTAATTATCAATAAACAGGAAACAAATCAAACATTAATTTAAATGTTTTCAACAATTCATACCTTTATTGAGAAATTGAAATAATAGTGAATAAACTTTTTAAATAATGTATTAATTATTAATATGTTTACGATTTAACACACATTCAAGAGATATTCAATTAAATAAATTTAGTTTAAGTTAACTATATGTTGAAATTCATTAATGAAAATATTGCTATAAATTAATAGCAATTAATAGTAAACATACAGTAATTACTTCAGTGTTTCATACCTTTGATACACAGATACGTAAAATACACTTTACGTCTATTGCTTTTAATCACTATTCTCATGCATTATTGTTCATTCATTAATTACATTACACTTAAAATGCATTTTCTTCAGCCCCTCTCTAACGTAGTGAAAGATCAAAAATATAATTCAGCAATAGGTTTCTGTTTGATTGCTCTGAAATAGAGATAAATTAATACATATGTAAATTCGTTAATTTTTTTGAGCCCAAACCCGGTGATCTTTCAAAGCCAGCCCGTATTTTTCCGTTACCCGATTTGAATCTCTAATGTGAAGTTTTAACCCCTCATAAAAGTCTCCTTCCCCTCAATATTATGTGAAATATTTATTGTAAAGATATTATGACAAAATAATAAAAAGACAAACCGAGACATCTATTAATTGTTAAGTGAGTTATTTGTCACAAATTTATAAAAATAAAACATTCAATCAATGAATGAATTAATAAATAAACTTTAAATTCTAAGCACTTATTAATGAGAGAATTTATAATTTTAAAATATATTTTATTTATAATTTTATTATAAAGAATCTGAAAATTGAATCATTATTTTTGTTGGTTTTTATTTATGTTTAAAATATAAAAGTTATATAAAAGTTTGCTTTTGTGGTGAATGTGTTGTAAACAGTGCTGACACTTAACGAGCATTTCAAACAATTTGTTTGCACTCAAAATACTACTAATTGTGAAAATAAGTTCGTAATAATTGACTAAATCTTCACAACAATGTCTTCACTACAAAATTCGAGTTATTATCAGTCATTACCGACTTCTGGAGCCATTTCTGTGACCAATGAAAAGGGAGAGAAAACGATGCAAAAGGTCAAAGTTCACAGATATATTACTGGCAGAAGGTTTGAGTTCTTCTATTGATTTGAATGTTATTTAATTATATTAATTAATTACATGTTTACTATTCATTTCAGACCACGTTATGCACTAAAAGCAGAGAAGTCTTCGTCTTCTTCTTCATCTTCGAGTGAAGATGAGAACGAGATGTCCATCAACTGGAAGACATCGCAAAGACACCAAACACACAACCAATTTATGCCACAAGTGATTTCTGGCAATCAATACAGTCATGATTTGGAGCAAAACTTTGATGAAAGCCTTCAGACAAATGACCCCAGAATTAGACGATTGATGTCTAGAAAAGAAATTAAAAATGAAGAAAACGATTCGGAAGAAGAGTCTGCTGTCAAACGAGGTCTAAGGCAGAGACATATACATCAGCCACAAGTCCTACTCATTGGTTCAGAAAATAATGACATTATTGAAGACAATAGGAATCGAAGAAGAAATAGACGTGAAATGGAAGACGAGTCCAGTGATAACGAAGAGGTTGACGATGAAAATGTTGAGCGAAGACATGCAGTCTTGAGATTGAAACGAGAGGAAGAAGAGGAAGAACTCATGGAAAAAGATGACGACGAAGACAATGAAGATGAGGACGAATCGGAATATGAAGAATACACGGACTCTGAAGACGAAACTGGACCTCGACTTAAACCTGTTTTTGTTAAGAAAAGAGATCGCATTACTATTCATGAAAAAGAAAAAGAAGAGTTGAAACTGACTCAAGAGAAGGACAACGAGAGACGTCTCGCAGAAGAAAGAAAGAGACAATCTCTCAAAATAATTGAAGACGACATCAGACGAGAAGAAGCAGAAAAAGAAGAGATCAACGAGGAAGAGGCGCTGAGAAAAGGTATTGCAGCTGTTCTTACAGACGATGAAAATGAAGAGACGGCTTATGAAGTGTGGAAATTACGTGAATTAAAGCGTATTAAACGAGACAAAGAAGAAAACGAAGCCATAACTAGAGATAAATTAGAAGTCGAAAGATTGCGAAATATGACCGAAGAAGAGAGAGCTGCAGAACAAAGAAATAATCCTAAAGTTGTGACCAATTCAGCGCCAAAAGGGAAGTACAAGTTCTTGCAGAAGTACTATCATAGGGGAGCCTTTTATTTGGACGAAGACGACCAGGTCTTCAAGAGAGACTTCGCTCAGCCAACACTTGAAGACCATTTCGATAGGACTGTAGTGCCCAAAGTGATGCAGGTCAAGAACTTTGGACGTTCAGGTCGTACCAAATACACCCATTTGGTAGATCAGGACACCACTGCCTTCGACAGTCCCTGGACTACAGAGTCCACCCAATCCAATAAATTTCATACATCACAAGCCGGAGGAATGAAACAGGTGTTTGACAGACCATCGGGAAAGAGAAAGTAAACTATTTTTAAACTTATTCACTCAATAAATGATGTAATTAACAAAATTTTTGTATTTATTTCAATATTAAATTTTAATAATTTTCTCCATTCAATGATATTGTAATCATTTTCAAATTGTAATTATTCTCTTTTCTTTCTTTAATTTTGTATTATTTTGCTGTTTATTTTAAAATAATGGTAATAATAAACTTTAGTTTATTATTGAATTGCACTATAATTCAAAATTATTGCAATTTGTGATAATAATAATATACCGTTGTCTTAACGGACATGTCTTATAAAATATAAATTTGAAACCACATGATATTTGTGTACATTTTTATAATAATGTGAAAGAATTATGCAAATGAACAGTGAAGACGATGTCTGTTTTGACTTGACTTAAATTTTAAAATTAAAACATAACAAATAGTGAATATTTACTAAAGTAGTGAAAAACTTTTGTTGAGCTCTTTTCACATCTCAAGTACCGGTATTTATAATGAAAAGCTAACAACTCTTTTCTTATTATTTATGTTTTTACAACTCTTTGAAAATGTGTCAAAAAACAAATTCTTGTAAATTAAAATTAAAATTTGTATTATTTGTTAAAAATTGTATTTTAATAGTCGAAAAATAAGGAATCGTTTGTTTATAGTATTGAATCGGATTGCGATCGAGTGTTTTATTACAAATATCTGTTAAACAAGAAAACGGATAAAAAGCAAGTTTAAAGTGAACAAAACATTGTATTTGCAATCAAAGTATTATTTGTATGCATATCGAAATCATTTAAATAAGTCTATAAGAAAGCTAAAGGTTCTCAAGTAAGTGATTTGAGTTCAATTATTTGTTTTGCTGTGTTTTATGAACAAAATAAATAGTTTGTCAATTTCACTCATACACACACCTATTGCTCTAAATTCACTGCATTTAATATAAATTACTTTAAATACAAAACTAAAGTAATGCAAAGATAAGTATGTTTACAATTAATGCAAACAATTGTCGAGTGTTTGAGTGTTTAACTGATTCTTTATAGGCTGCAAATGACAAGAATAAGTTGTAGTAATATTTGAATAATAGTATAACTGCTGAGAAATATGTTTTAAAAGTTAAAGAACTTCACCCGTGAATTGAATTGAAATTAAATAACTTCTCGAAGTCATAGTTTGTTAAACACAGTAATAATGGTATTTTCAAAAATTTAGTCATAATTTGCATAGAAATGATGTCAACTACTAAAAAGTGATGAGTAATTGTGATCTTAATATTAATTATGAGTTTATAATAATTGGACCAAAATTAATATGCAATTAATGGCAGTTCACCAGTAATTCACTTGAGTTTTCGTTAAATCCATTGATTTCAATATATCTAATATATAATAATCAACAATTTCTTAACATAAAGTTTGTGTGCATTTCTTCTTTATATTCACAATCATTAATGGCATTAATTTTATAAAATTAATTAAGAGTTAAATTGTTATGAAATGAATCCATTCTTTTAGCATTAATTAACTGAATAGTTATTAATTAGTTTCTTCCAATCAAATAATAAATTTCTTATCTTTTGGAAGGAATGTTGATATTAATGAATGTGGAGATTAAATCATTTGATGAGAAGTGGTAACAGATTTGCGAACCAGAACATTAACAATTTGTTGAGAAGAGATGACTAAAGAAGACAATCTTCCATAATAGCAATATTTACTCTTCTTAGACATCACAGCAATTCTTTGTGATCTCTTTTGCTGATAAAAAACCAATATTTTGCTAATTATGTAATTGTGTTAATCGTTTGATTGTAATCAAGCCCCGGATTTGAGAGCGCCAGTGAGAGTCACTGTAACTTTCCTACTGCCGGCACGATTGCGGTGTTCGCAGAGCCATATGCCCTGCCAGGTGCCCAAATTGAGCTTACCTTCCGTTATGGGGATTGTAAGCGATGAACCCAAAAAACAGGCCTTAAAATAGATGAGTCAGACATTAAATAAGATAAGTTGACATACTTTGAAATACTCTTTCTTTTTATATGTCTATACAGGTATCATAAAGTCATACTTTGATATGGGCCGGCATATCATCGGGTCCTTCACAGGAATGACGGAATGGTGTGCTCTGTTATCGCAATTGAAAAACTCTGTTAAACTCAATTATAAATACAAATATATTAATAAATACTTCAGGAATAAGTTTCGAGAGAAACATTTCCATATCTTCCCGAACATCCGGATCCCAATTCTTAATAATTAAAACAATTAATTTAAACTTTAGTTCAATTGACTCTTAAGCTATTTGTTTACCTCATTGATGGCAAGACTGGCCGATGTGTGCATTACTGCAAATATAATAATATTTTAGAAAAATAAATTCAGTGATTGTTTTCTTGAAAATAAAATACAATTTTTAAACTGATTTCTAAACTATTCGATAGTATTTGATTTGAAGGTTAGGATAAGTTAAGAGTAGGTTTCAATTGATTTCATGATTTCTACATTTTTGTGAACACATATTAATAATTAAAGCAAATGAAAGACTTATTAAACTCTAAATTAAAATGTATTTAATAAATGACGAAAATAGAGTGGTATTAGACATAAGTGCACATTCGGTGCACATATGGCGTCATATGATATGTAAGACATGTAAGACATGACATACTATGGATGTGACAGATCCCGCACTGAAACTCATTCAGTTCTGGGATTTGTTTTGTCAGTTCGTCTGTCACTAAATGACATCCGCGAAGAACTGGTCTTAAGTGGACTTTCCTTTGAAACCACGCGGTGTTGTTTCTGATGATACCAGTGTTTAATGACGACGAAGAATGTCTGGATTCACGTGAAGACGACACTGACTCTCGCGAAGAATGGCCCGAGTGGTGGCCAGAAGTATGTCCCACATATTGATGCGATGATGAAGAGTGACCTGAAGAGGAGGACTGTTGTGGTTGTGATTGTGGTGCATGTGATGGCTGTGATGGTTGTGATGACGAAGCCATCAATCGATTCAATCAAATCAAGACTTTATACACTTTTTCTCTTTTCTTTACTTCAATTTCAATAATAAATTTATTTATTTTAAGCTATTTTTATGTTTATATTTAACTCGATTTTAGCTATAATTCTAATTATAATAATTATTAATAATAATTTTGATTTTAGACTATTTAGTGTTGAAATCACAGTCACTCAGACACTAATCCATTAAAGCGATGTATTGTCTGTCATGTGATGTGATGTGATGTTTGTCTCCATAACAACAAATATCTTTCTCTTAATCTTTTTTAACTGATAACTACTTTTTTAAGCATTTAATTAATCGATAAATAGTTATAATAATTAGTGATTTAATTGACTTAAATTTAGGAATAAAGTCAAACACTATTTTTCACGCAATAGACTCTGTATTGGGCTCAAAAATAATAACAAATATTGTTATGAATACTGAAAAATCGAGTTTTACATAAGTCAACACTCAATAGTTGTTACTTTTTGAAGGAATTGGCGGCAAATCTGATTCAGATCTGATTCACTTTCACTCAAAAACTCTTTTTTTATTAATATTTTGTAGTTTTAATGCAAAGTTTGAATGAACTCAATGTCTTACCAAATATTTGTTAATACCTGTATTTGTCGAAGAGTTTGTTGGAAATTAAAATAGAAACCAAATATAATGTAAACCAAATATAATGTAAACCAAAAGTTTTAATTAAGAATAAATAATGAAATAATCAATTTTGTAAAATATTGGCTAAATTTAAGTGAATTTTATTCTAAATATAAGACGATTATTAAATAAAGACAAAGAAATAAAATTTCTTAAACTTTTAAAATTAAGTTATAAATTGATATTAATATTACTGTAAAATAATATAAAACAAATTGATTGAAATCTCTCTCAAACTCGCTTTTACTGCAATCGATTCAAATATATTCAAAGTGCACAAAATTGAACCCAAATATGATAAACTTCTTCGCAGTTTTTAATATTATTTAGTGATTTGTCTATATCTTTGGTTTTTAGTGTAATAAATTAGCGCTGATTTGAAGCACTTCTTTATAGATCAATACAATGAGTGAGAGGTGTTATTCTTTATACAAATGCATAAATTGATACAATAATTATCAACTGTAAGTCAATAGAAATGAAATTCTGAAATTCTGATCGTTATAATTGAGATAATCAATAAAAAAGGAAAAATTACTATAATTAATATACTGTATAATAGTTATAATGTAAATATATTTCTTGATTGGTTTTCATATACTTTCAACTGTTTTTCGAAATTAATTTGAATTAACAAATATTAAATTGAAAAAACGATAGTTAACTGTTAAATGTAATAAATTTAGCGCTGAGTATAAACTTGTTTTACACGTTTTTTGAATCAAAAATGAGAGGCAATGCTTAATTAAATTGAAAAGCTTGACATTTTCTAAATTTAATGATCACATAAATCATGAATCACTTTTGTTATGATTATTAACTAAAGAAGAGGCGGAGGTATTAGTGATCGAATGTCCACCGTTAGCGTAATTCTTGGTGTTCGCATTAAATGCCTCATCACTTGAATCCTTAATAGATTCGACACTTGACTCGTCATCAGAACGAAGATCCTTGATCTTTAAAAATAGAAAACAATTTTTTAAATAATAGAAAACAATTTCTTAAATAATAGAAAACAATTTCTTAAATAAATCATCGAATAGTTAGTTATCAATAGAAATGAGTGGAACTGTGTTTGTCTGATATAAACTAGAAATTTACATAAAGTAATAATTGATAAGATAGATAACTCACTCCATTATTTTTGACGGCATGAATAGCAATGCGGACTATAAACCAGGTCCACACTATGTGCAAGGCTTGCAATGCACACAGCAGACCATTAAATATATAATAGGCGGGAAACATGTGAACCACTTCTAACGCTTTATATGATGAATAGTATATAATACGATACGGCAATAAACCGATGCGTGAAACCATCCAACAAATAGTGAACACAACAAATATACTATCAGCCAGTCGTTGCTTTTTGACATAAGTCATCAGTTTTGCTCCCTTTAAACAAATCATATGTCGATAAATACCTGTGAGTATAACTACAGTTATAGAGAATTATTACCTCGAGTGGTATATCAGCGAAGTCGTGAATAATAAGAACTAGAGTTCCGACTCTGACCAGATTGCAGGCCCACGAGAAGCCTAATAAACATAGAGTTACCACATGATGAACAAACATCGCCCAAAAGTCCTATAAAGTAGTAAAACAGTTGTAAGCTACATAAGTTTCATTACATAAGCTATAAATGAAAGTACGGTTGAGTCTAACCTTTCTTTGGACATCAAAAAATTGTGAGAAAAGTAGCGCCAAATAAAAAGCGGACTCGAGATTATAATACCACCACTCCTCGCTTGAAACTTTCTGTTTAATTGAATACAGCTTTTATTATTACAGTGTAACCAATAGCTAATAAATTGTTTAATAAAAACATGTAATTACGTGATGCGGATAATCAACGAAACAATATATTGAGTCCCACATCCATGGCTTCTAAAGTCAATAAAAACATTTCATTTAAACAATTGGTTCCAATTATTAATGCCATCGTTGAGTACAAATTAAAATTAACTTACATTCCAAAGAACATAAACACCATAAGTAAAAGCGACGAAATAGAAATTGCACCGCCAACTGATTCAATAAGAACTTAATTCAATATCATTTGGAATAATTATTGTTCAGTTAATACATACGCGCTTTCTGTAAATTTTGAGAGAACTGTTGGACGATTTTGTGCTGACTTGAGTCTTATCCATCGTTCAACTTGTCGTTGAGTCCAATCGAGCTGTTTCGCCAATCCTTGAATCTGTTGTGTGTTAACAAGTTATACATTTTAAGACTAATTTAAACCAACATTTAGTTTGAATCAATTGTGAATCTAATGCTTTTAATGTAGACCTGTTTGTGATTAACTTTTCCGTTTGAGGCACGAAAAGCGTTTTCGAGAATCACATTATAGGGTGGACTTTTACCCCGCGTGGGACGCAATCCTAAATATATACCAATTGGTGCATAAATAAACCTGAAAAACAATAGACAATCATTTATTTATTAGCAGTTAAAATGAAATATAGATTTTAAATCAAAATTATTTGGTTTTACTTTTTTTGCTTTCAAATAAATATTTATATACATTCAAAGTTTCAATTATTTTCAATTAGTATAAGAATATATTCTGTTGTCAAAACTTAAATTTTACCCAAATTACAAAAGGTTCCAATTTATTGCATTTTGTTTGTCAGTAAAATTTTGAGAATTAATCAAAACATTATATGAATTGAATAAATTCTAGCCTTTTATTTAATTAAAATAAAACTAAACATAACAGTTATTCGCTTAAAATAATACATAAAAAGATTGATCACTTCTCAAACTCGCATAAATGGCTCATTTCATACACTATAATAAAATAGTTTGCAGTTGCAGCTAATGAAAACAAAAATTAAATTAAATTTCATAAACAATTGATATGACATAAAAACCATGAAATTGTGTGATAAGTAACATTTTTAATACATCTTTGCAAATAGTCATTTAGCAAACTATTAGAAACGATTTTTTGTCGCAATTAATCAATAGAATAAATACAATTTTATAACAAAAAAAAATTGCAGAAATTTTGTATTAATTATCAGTGATGTCATTAAAATATACCGAACCTTATATCAAAAGATCGATTTATTTATTGTAGTATTCATTATGATATTAACTCACCAGAAAGGGTGTGACAGTAAAACATGTTATGTTGTCTCTGAATCTACATTATGTATATTATGAGTCTGTAGTGTAAACTAAAGTATTCTCAAACATTCATTATTTAAATATTGCACTAAAAACATGCTTCATATCTAATGCAATAACTTATATGACAGCAAACTTGATCTGTAACAGTAAAGACCGCTAAGAATATGGTTCTCGGTTTTGAACCCATCGGAAAAATGAGCGGTGACACCGTTTGTAACTGCCCAATAAAATTAATTAATTATCTCAAAAATTTAATTAATTTCTATTTCTCTTTGAACCAAAACATGACAAATTAGTCTTCAATCAAAAAGCTTTATATAAATACTTCGAAGCATACAGTGCGCAAACAAATACCGGTAATAAGTTTTTTTTGTGGGTTCATTATTAAAACTCATCTGTTTTATAATACAATTTTTTTATATGAACTCATTTTTGGCGTCAAAATGATAGCAGCTTTTCATATAAACTCACAGGTTTTCTCAAACTATTTTCGTAAAAAATTTGAGGCTAATTATTGGACATTTTTTGCCCGGCATTTAAAGACGCAGTCGTGTATACCTTTGGCACTTAGAACCATAGCTGAGACATACATTTTCTGTAATAAACTCTGAATAAACATCATCTTGAGTTGAAAAATGTTTTTACATAATTGATTTGGTGTACAATTTATGTTTAAAATGCAATCACTACATAACAGTATTGATTGCAAAACAATCAAAATATAAATAATATTTAAACTGGAGCTAAGAGTTGATTATTGTGAAAACGCTTTTAATAATTAAATCAGAATTATTTTCAAGTCAGCACCTGATGTGCATTATGTTTGATTATATGTGTTTGAATAGAAGTATAGATAAGAGATAAAGGGCATAAAAATGTTATTAAATTGAGTAAAACAATTTTGAAATACAGTAATTTTACGATTAGATAAAATTGATATAAGCTATTATTTTCCTCATACTATTAAATCGATAAAATCTCCAAATTTTAAAGGAAAAAACGCATTATTTGAAACATATGAAAAATTGCGTAAAATAACTAGAATTACATGAGAAAAACGCACAATAATGGGTCTCAAATTGGGTGAGACCTATGTATTAATGCCTCGAATGAATGAATAAACAAATAAAGACATGAAAATTGCTGAATAATTGATGTCAACTGAAACTTATGTTTAATTAACTTTACATTAAGACTAAGCAAATATTGATATCCATTAGTATTTATACTTTAAGGAAATCTAAGAAATGCAGATATAATATAATGAAAGGTTTCACGTGTGGAAAAACTGACAAAACAATAAAATTGTATGAGATCCTCGTTTTTATCTTAAATACCTTTATACCGGTGTATGAGTAATAGCTTAAACGATAATTATATTAAAGTATAGATTTTGTTAATATTACAATATTAAGTGGTATAAAGCCATAGATGACAATAATCAACAACTACATCAAAATTAATCCTAATTTATCTCAAAATAATGGTTAATGACATTATTAATTGAACTAATTCTGAACCATTTATAAACATTTTGAGTGCAAATCCTTGATATGATAGCAGTCGTTGAGATTGTAATAAAATATAAATAAAGTAACAAATATTATCTTATAAGCAAAGTTTATGTCTTTATTTGTATACTATATTGATTGAAAACACAATTTTGAAAACACATTCTTTATAACGCAATAGGAATGAGCAATAAATATTTCAATTCTATAGCGCTGGCATTTCTTGGTAACTATTTCTCTAATAGTTTAGTAATAAATCATTTAATATCGCACTGTATTATAATAGCAAATATTGAATTCATAAATAAATAATTTTCAGTAAATTAATTGATTGGATGCACAAAGAAAATATAGAAATTCAATCCATTTAGCATTCAATATAAAATATGAGATTAAATACATATCTTTTAAACGAATAAATCCAATCAATATTACTCACAAATCAATTATTTAAAAGAAAAATATATCGAACAAACAGTTAAAAAAACAATTATAGAACTGAATAATTAGTGAGTGGATAGAAACTAAAATCTTTGAGTTATAACCAAATTTGCATTTGTATGTCATTAGTTTCAATTGAATGCAATTTAAATAAAGTTTATGTGATTTTATTTAATAATTATAAACTAATTTATGATATTATTTAAGGATTATATAATACAATGCGCTAATTAATAACCATTAAGTTATGTAAATAGTAAATAAATTTTAACTTATTTCCTGTTTTCAAAACAAAATATAAAATATAAGAAAA